>BQNB010008318.1:0-47453 GCA_026074375.1 Tanacetum coccineum | reverse complement strand
GTAGGGCTGTAAACGAACCGGACAAACACGAACAGAGTCTTGATCATGTTCGTTCATTTAATTTTAACCGGACAAATAAATGGACACGAACGCTTAAACGGACGAATTTTCTTATTCATGTTCGTTTATTAAAAAAAATGAGTTGTTCATGTTCGTTTATTAAAAACTAAACGAACCTTAAACGAACATAAACGATCAAACATAAATGAACGTAGAAAAAAACATAAAATATTATCAAATTATGCATAATATTATGTTTTATAAGTGTTGTTTTATTTAAACATACCAGATTTAAAAGTCTACAATTAAAAGATGTGATATACAAACATACACATACAAATAAACATAAACGAATGTTAATAAACGCATAATCGGACGTTCACGAACATAAACGAATGAACGTGATTTGTGTTCATGTTCGTTCATTTAACTAAACGAACATAAAATAATGTTCATGTTCGTTCATTTAATAAAAAAACGAACATGAACGAACTTTTTACCGAACGGTTCATGAAATGTTCACTGAACGTTCAGTTCGTTTACAGCCCTACAAATGGTGTTTTAGAAAGGTCTTTATAAACTGATTAGACCACCCTAAAACATCATTTGTACCCCTAATTTTTATGTTTTTTGTTTACTTTTTTTATGTTTTTATAATTTTATTTATATTAGGAAACTATGAAACAGAAAGTGCGAAAAAATCAAAAGTATTAAATTGACAAAAGTACAAATGAGAAAACTATTTCGTTTAATTTATACAAGTCTTATATATTCAACTAGACCACAAGGCTTTGAAGTATTGTCAACCATTACCCCTTAAAAACCATTACCCACGTTAAACTAACTATATGTCAAAATGAAATTGTTTTTGTTTTTCAAAAAGTTCTTATCAAGAAGTTTTACATGATGAATGCCGGGTAACATTAGTTATTTTGTAATAGTATGAGTTTTCATTTTTAGTTTTGATGAATGTTTTTATACGTTTATGTGATATATTTTTAAAATCGTTCTTTGAGTTGAATTCTTGTATATTACACAATTTCAATAGAATTTTGATTATTTTACGTTGTACGCATGAACGTTACACGAAACACTTAATCACAATATCACAACTATAATTATTTGTTGTTATAAGTTTTCGTCACTTTACACGTGTACTTGCCTAGACTATAAAAACATCTTTAACATAAGAAGAGAAAGCTATTCCATTCCAATCAATTATATTATTGACCAATAAGAGAACGTAATTATTAGAAAAATCAAACCTCTTATTAGCCATTATAAGTCGAAAATTGAATCGGGTTGGTTAGACTTTTGAAAACTCATTGAGATAAAAAAAAGTACACATTGATTTGTGAGCTCCTTTTAAAAAAAATATTAATTTAAACTTGGATTAAAATAAACGATATATTTTGATTAGTTAACAGATTCAAATCTTACTTTTAGAATTAGGTTAATCTAAAATGTGTTATTATTGACTTAGGTGTAAACTCGATTTTCGTAATTTAAAAAAAACATATATTTAAAAGATACCTCGTGTAATCTAAACTATGTTAGTAACAACTCTTACTACTACAAGTACTGATACTAACTACCACCACCGATGTCATTATTATTATTGTTGTTGTATGTATATTTTTTAAATTGTCACATTTTTATGATAACTTAGTAAATCGTAATAATTTGATATGTTTTGTGATTGCTGAGGTTTGTAAACAAACAAGTATGTCAGGTCGCGCTTTGCTGCGGGACGTCTAGCGGGCGTTGGTGATTATTCTTGTGTCGTGTATGTTCAAGTGGATGCTATCAACTTAAAGTAATAGGAGGAATTGAAACTGTTGATTATGACCACCTTTTTAACCATCTAGAGATAAAAGTTTTTCTGACAATTTCGTACGATAGAAACTTAAATCACAATACTACAACTTAGCTTCAGGTACCATTCTCTGCAATCCTTTGTCCAGTACCATTCTTTACAAACCGTATCTGCTGACTTGCCAATCATGAATTTCGCCTACTAAAGTAGCTGCAGAAATAGACAGTAACATTGAACAACGTAGCAAAGACTAATTATAAAGGGAGGATGACGATGATGATGATTGTAAGAAACATTTGCGTACAATGAAGGCGATTAGGTTGGTTAAATGTCTCCAACCAGCGGAGAATGCAATGTTCGTGATACACATGATTGTAGACACATGTGACAATATACAATCATAAAGAGAGTTTTAGGAATTCAGAGTTTCAAACAAGAAATTAAACCTCCTAAACTGTATCTGACACACTAACTGCTATACAGTTATAAATTATTTTTTGGCACAAAAGGTTGTATACTGTCCAACCACTTTTCCACCTCTAAATAAGAGAATGCACAAACAGCGAACATAAGATGAGGTGTGGGACAGGGACATGGTTATTCATAACCAATAATAACGTTTTCAATATGCAGGACTAAACCTAAATGCAATTAGGCATGGTATCTGATTTTTTTGCAAATTGTATAGTCGAGATAGTAAAACCACCAGTGTCAATAACTGTGGTCACATAGAAATGGGGGGAGGGGATACATCTCAATAGCCATTTAGGTTCTCGACAATGCAACCCATTATTAGATGTATCAGTGAGAAACAGATAGAATATCAAAAGTACTTGCAGACTCTCGGTTTCAGTTTAAAATATCAACTGATAGAAACATGGTGGTGAAAAAAAACATGGTGCAGACTCTCGGTTTCAGAGGAGGGATCAGGGGAAGATGCTTACATTTATGATACCGCACCTTCTGGTCTTTTCAGTATCCCTTTAGCCGTTCCCCGCACAAAAATTTAGCACTACAATGTTCGCACACAGAAACACAATAGCCTAAATCGATGTACATGGTCGATACACCTGCGATCAACAGGAAAAAATAATCAGAAACGATCTTTAAAACTACGAAAAAGGTGGAATAATATACCCAAAAAAAATCGCCATTTTCTACCACATCGTTCGTTTTCAGGCCTCTCTCCGTCGGTCGAGCATCAATATTTACTTGGATTTTACATCCCTTTCTTTTTTGACCAACGAAATAAGAAGAACAACCACTTATATCAATCAGTATTTGTCCCGGAATAAGCAACGCTAAAATGAAAAACAGAAACAGTTTCTAGAATTAGAAAGAGGTTCTTATAACATGCGGTTAGAGAAAACTAAATTCCAAACGAAACAAAAGGACAACTCTTTAATCACCTTCAATCTGATCCGGGAGAGTGTCATATAATGTGTCGTTTTCTACCACGTTGTACAAAAGCAGGAACCTCTTCCAATGTTTGAGTATTAGCATTCATTTGGCTCTCAAACCGTCTCCTCTTTTGCTCGCTAGAATAAAACACAGAATCATGTATATGGACCATTTTTTCAAAGAATAAGTGGTGTTTAAAGATAAGACATATTTCCAAAAGCATAATGATTTTTGTTTGATGTTATTAGTTTTCTATTCTACTAATAGTTGTATGCTCCTTAATTTAACATTCAAGACTCCGTATTTTTTAATGAGCATGTTTAGTATTGGAATCATAGACTCACAGTCACAGTCATCTAATTCTCACTGTAATTTTCTTGTATGAAAACTTATATGTACTTATAACATGATAGTTGTGCATACCTTTGTAGCTTAAATATTCCATACACAAATATTTCCTTGCTCTATTCGCTGCAAATCGCCTCTATCGTTGGGATCAGGTAATGCTCCCTTTCTAATATTTTCCTGATCATGAGAAAATATGGTCTGATGTTCCCCATAGACGTTTTAGGCAAACAGTAGTACATAATCAACATAGTTATTCTTAAAAGTATATAGTTCATGTAGTACCCTACATGAAACCTTTGTTTATGAGCTGATCAGCTCATTGGCGCTTGTTAGATTGTCAAAAGTTGAAAAACACCATAAGCTGACCAAGTAAGCATAAACAAACACCACCTACAAAAAATCTGAACAAAAAATAAAGCTTACCAATTGAAGCAACAATCGTATGTCGATATGGTAATAGTTCCAGCAACACAAACTACATGAGTCGTGCCCTATTCACTTTAAAACATGCTTATTTTGGATGAAACTAATAACAGGACAATATGTCTAAATCAAAATTGAAATCAGTACAAAAGACTGATAACTACTCACGCGAGAATTGATGAGAAATTAAGACGATATGTAACTCATGTTGTCGTGACCATACCTGAGATGCATGCATTTGATCCAGACGCAGGTGGCCAGAAAGGGTTTATCTTCATGAAAAGCTGAAGATAGTAAATGTTCCTTGCAATGTAGCAATGTGTTGCACATCTTTTTGGCCTTTGCTGTGTAAATATCTGCTGTAAGAAATGCTAGCAAGCTCTTACTTCTCCACAACTTCGTGTGGAACACTCTGCAGAAAGTACCACAAATTTTATGAACGAATTATCATATTTGTATGAATAATTATAGTAAAAAATGTAACGCGTGATTGTATTTGTATTGTTAACATGTTTAAGACCAGAAAAATTGCTTCAAGTCTTCTATCATTGTGATTGAAAGTAACCTTAAAAAAACGATAGTCCGTATAAGGTTAGTTGATTGAGTTATCAGTAAAATTGATGACACGGCAGTAAGTTTTTAGCAAGAATGAGTCTAATATTTATGTTCTATATGTAATATTTGTTCCAATTTTTTCATACAAAGATTGTGTATACAGTATCTTATGAGATCATGCTCTATAAAGGCCCTTTGTAACTCACCTGTGCAAAGACCTTATTTACATTACATCACAAAAAGACAGAGTCTAATAATGGGCCTAAGAATAAAGAGGATTCTATTTTTAGAATGTTATTGTCACACCACATATGACAGAAATAGGTGTGATGTAAAGTTACCTTGTTTTTTAAATCTTTAGGAAGTCGATTTGCAAGAACAACAAATCATTCTTGCCATCAAAGGAAAGGAAGTTCAGGACTGTTAAGACAACAGAGCAGGTTTTACACAACCTACAAACAAAAATTACATATGTTGACAAAGTTTATAAAGATAGAAACAAATGTACAATTAAGATGAACTAAAAGACTACCTCATTATGTTGTGATTATATCCTGCCAGAATCATTCAAGCGGTACTTAAAGTTGCATCACACTTCTGATGAGCTCACCAAGCTACAAATGAAGAGATCAGTTAATTATCAATTGGCATAATGTACTAAGTATATATAATAAAGAGATGGAATATCGCAGTATGTACAATACATCAGAAATGCGGTTTTATATACAACGTAGAAGATGTCATAACACCCTATTTCTGAGGGCCAAAAAAGCTTTATAAATCACCCCATTTATGACATCAGCTAGCACACGTGAAACTCTATTTAAGACAGAAAAATCAGGCCCTGAAACCACTTTTTTTACAGCGAATAGCGTGTTCAAACGGCCTACCTGTGACAACAACGCAAACAACATTCGCCTTAAATCAGTGCACCTAAATTTAACGCTAAATAATTATCTGGGTTGGTGTGAAAAGTGTAACTTGTATTGGTGCCTTAATTAGGTGGATACCGGTCCCCTGTTTCATTTAATGGTATGTGACCCACTAATTTCTGATGCCTGTGAAGGGGACAATCTAACAATCCATAGAAGTGGCGATATTAGAGATTACTGAATCGACGTAACATAAGCCCACTTTTGGACTTATTTTCAAGTTTATGAGCCTATTTTCATGTGTAATATGATGTTTGTCTAAGCTTATTTATTGGTCTTATAAGCTTATCGAGAATTTCATAAACTTATAAGCCAGCTTTTTTTAGTCGTATGAGGTTACTCACTTGAGCTTAAGGACTTTATAAGCTCTTAAGCTCAAACGGATAGCTTCATAAGCCCACAAAAAGCTGTTTAGGCAACACAATACACAAAATAGTTTTTTTACATGCTTTTGTTGCCGTTTGATTAGAAATACCCTAAGCGAATTCAAAGATGAAGATGACAGCCTATACCTCATTTATATAAAGCTATGTTACTCCAACTATTTACTTTTAATATCATGACGAATAAAGCTTTCAATACCTTCAATAATCTGCTTATCTTCTGCAACATGCTTATCTTCTACAACCTAAAATCAAAATCTTATGAAAACAAATCCCAAAGTTCACATTAAAAATCAAAACTTTATCTATATATTAAAATCATCAACAAATCAAAATTAAATCTTTATTACAAAAAACTAAAAATTAGCATAAAGTAAATAACGGGTATAGTTTTTTTACCACTTACTTGTTCATAAAAGAATATGCTATTTGTATTGTACACTTGTACATCGTCTTGATTTGAGGAACCTATTTTTGAGATTTAGGGTTATCAACATGGATACTGCCCAAAAACATCATCGTTCCCTTCAACAACAACGCAAACATCTGAATCAACCCTAATTCATCTAAACTACACAAAACCCCTAAAAGAATTTTAAAAAATGGAAATCAAACCTTATATGCATTATCATGCTGTTAAAAAATCAAGGCACCTTAATTTCTTTTAGCCGAAACTACGACAACCAAACCCTAATCCACCTGCAACCATTATAATTTGAAGAAAACCATCAGCCGAAAACAAAGGCTTTATAAAAAATAAAAATCATAATCGCTTCTTTAATTTTTTGGTGATGATAATTATTCGCTGCCTTAAATCCATTAAAGCAAACCAAAAGCACACCCATCTTGTTCCTAAAACTGTTTTTATGGTATAATTAAAATTAATTTTCCCCCAAATCAAAAGAAAGTCTTAATAGTATAAAAATGTACCTGCAAAGGCGTAAACTTGTATGTTTGTGAATATTATTGCACCTAACAATGGTATGCTTTGTGTTGAAGATGGATCTGGATCTGGATCTGTGTTTTAGAGAGAGATCGGTTAAAGAGAGAGAGAAAAAGAGAGGATGTGAGGTGTGTTCTATGTGTTTAGTGTGTGGTTTTTGTGACACGTAACCCACCATGTGTATGAAAATTAATTGCAACAACCCGGGTCATAAAAGAAAGAAACATTATTAAATAGATCGGGTCATGCCCGGGTCGGGCTGCATTAATAGTTGGAAACGGGCGCGCCTGGTAATTGTATTGTTTTATAATGAATAGGTCTGTCTATGTAGTTTGTTTTAGACTATGTAATTCTCTTGATATATATTATAATTGCTGATACTTTTTATTTTTACAATTGGAAATTATCATAGAAATCACTAAACAACTCGATCAAGATAAACTCTCTAATATCAAAAAAAAATTAAAGATAATAAAGTTAATTCATCAAATAACTTTGAGATTCATAATGGAAGTGTTAAAAATTCGAATTTGGAAGCTAATGGTACAACTTTAGATTTAAGACTAAATGGTACAAAAAAAAGAAAGATATTTTTGATGTTGTTGATGTTGAATACTAAATGTTGAAGATTTGAAGACACAGGCAAAAGAAAACTAAAACGAATGTTGATATACTCAGAAGTATGAGAGAAAGTGATTGGGTAAATGATTAAGAATTGGCGCATTATGACCTTATAAAATATTATGATGATGATGATCAAGCAATATGTGGATGCATTATTAAGGAATGTAATTGCACAAGGCAATAATTTTCATTTTTTAATATCAATTGTTTTATGTTACGGTTTTATATTAACAATTTTATGTTTTGTTTTTACGGATGGTTATATTTTATTTAAATAAGTTTCGTTTATAGATAAAAAATTATTAATATCAAAGTCCCGTTTTTAAATGTTGAAATTAATGAATAATATGAAAAAATAGATCTAACATAAATCGAACCCAAAACCTCATCCGCGGATGGGATCTAAAACTAGTGTCTAAAACATGATATGAATAGTAATGTAAACAACATGAATCTTACGTCATGACAATTAAATAAAGTTAAATCTCTCGTCCAAAAAAATCTATACAAGATATTGATCGGTATTAACTCATAATGAAAAATTTATGTAAAAACTCATTCAATGACATGTATTATAACTATATAAGTATAAAAGGTTGTTCGGAATTCAATAAGTGTCGGTCACTCTTGTTTATTTATAGTATTAGGTCGTAGTTTGTTGTTTACGTAATTGTATTATGTAAGAAAGGAAAGTTGTAGGAACCAATAAATCACTTCACTTCCATGGTCTAATACAAGAAATAAAGATAAGAAATAAGAAGATAAGAGAAGAGAATATTCGAAAGAGAAAGTAGATGGTGGATTAAACAAAATGTGTCTTACTAACATATGAACAACCAACCCTTCTCCATTGTGAAGAAGGGGTATTTATACTACCTAGCAAATACTTGGACGCCTAGGATAGTAACATGGGTCGGGCTCAGGATTACTTGGGCTTTAGCCCATAACACATGACCAATTAGCTTACATAAGCGAGCCCGTTTACCCTTTCTAGCCTATTACAACATATAATTAAGTAAAGACCGAGCTTCCATAATTAGTAGTCGAGCTTCCTTGTTCGACTAAATATTTTGAGGCTAACAATCTCCCTTGAAGTGAGGCTTCTTGCAGATTATGAGCTACCATGTTCAAAAATATATTTTGAGGCTAACAATCTCCCCTAATGTGTGGTCTTCGAATTCTAGAAGAGAGATCTTGAATCTTGCTTCCTTGAACTTATTGAGATTTCTTTGTCGTTGAGTTCTTGAATATTTGGTCTTTATTATGTTGTAGGCTTGTTTCTTCACACTATGTGATCTTTGATCTTGAGTCTTTGTCATTATCTTTTGACTTTGTCTTTTGTTCCGAGATCTTTAAATCTTTTCCTTGTTTGTCTTTATCGTCTTTGCCATCTTGTGATCTTGTGTCTTGTCCGACATGCTCATACTTTGCATCTTTTTGAAAGCTCTCTAATAATCTCCCCCGAAGCTTGGTTTCTGAGGAAGGATCTTTAATATTAGAGTTTGCGAAAGTCTTTTGTCTTTAATTATGGAGCTTTCTTGATTCTTGAATCTTGATGCTTATAGTATGTCTTTATAGTTTGAGCATGAGCATGTGGTTATGAATCAGACTCTGCTGGAATGAGGCTGCAACACCGTCGTTTGTACCTGCATCTGAATGTTAGTGATAAACAACAGATATGGACGAATATGGCTTTGTCATTCGTCGAGATTCGGTTGCATTAACCTCCGGTTATGTAGGACCATTTTACAGTATAAATATTGTACATGTGATAAGGTAGATTCAAAGAATCTCTTTGATAGGGTTTCCAGCTCAAAGCATAGGATCTTCTAACATATATGTATTAGATTCACCATGCTTGCTTGTTCTCAATACCAGAACGTCTCAAAGTAGACAACACGATATGAGTGAATACTATCTTTCTGATTGAGTCGTCAATTTATTTACTGGACCGAATCGATATCCAGTTGACACAAGCTTGATTTATATAGAATATTGCAAGTCACCTACCGCATAGCTGTTTGATGTTGACTCTGGAAGGATTTCCATTCATCACTGTGAATACTCAAGAGTATCACTCTGAATGTTCTAGTAAAATCACAAGGATAATGCGTAGGACTCTTGTTAACAGCTTGTGAACTTAATGGTGTTCAACAAGTGTTTGTCATGGAATGTGTCCTAATGAGATTTATTTTATTGATCTCTTGGCTCTAGACTCGATTAGTGCGTTTTGGTTTTAGTACTCGGAGGCTGGAGCTGACTGCCACCTATTCAATATCAACTAACTCGAAGTGAGAAAGTCAATAGAAGTCGTGTGTATCTCCATGACAAATGAGACAAGTATCTGTTGAGAGAAACTTGAATGGTTGGGAAGGGTTGTGTAGTGCATCACTGGGTCCATGATGTCTTGTCTTCAATACCAGAATTCATCTTTGTGAATCTGATAGATTATTTATTGACCTGGTTTCTGCCTAAATGTATGTGGAGGGCTTCTTTCTTTTCAGCCTTTATCCATACATTTATTTTTCATTCTTCAACCCCTTCAATGCTTACCAAGACGTCATTACTAACACCTTGTTGTGATTGTTCCAGTGTTAGCTCAATCTTAGTCGGCATTATTCCCGTTCTCATTCATCTCCAATCATGCCTAAGGACTGCTATTTCTAACTATGAAATGTCTTTGGGTAGATCCCTCCGGTTATGGTTGGATCATAGGACTAATACCTAACCTAACCACCTTATGACTTCAGAATCGTCGTGAATTAAGATGTTGTTGGGTATAAGATCGTAACCATAAAACCTTTTCCGAAGAGTATAAAGCACTTTGAGTCGTTTAGATCACTTATTATTTTCAAGATCACATTTTAATTACATTTCTCCCCTTATTTTATATAGTAATTCAGTTAGTGTTTGAAATACCATATGATTTAAAATTTATCTTGAAAAAACCATGGGTAGAAAATGTTTCAGCATGGATTATGTGAAACTTTTTCTTTTTGCTCACCCTCAATTTTACATATGTTTGACACCTAAAAAATGATACCAAGTTGTAAAATAAATATAAAATTAAGGTTGAGGTAGTGTTGAGCACACAATTTTGAAAGATTATAAATGTCATTGAAGAATTCTTGAAAAATTATGCTCAGACACTGGATCATCTTATAACATACAATCTATTGAGTAGTCATTATTATTACTGATTTGTTATTAAGAGATTTTTAATAATGTTTTGAATACATAAGAATTGTCGTGAGATGATGTATCCAAAATCATTAAAACTTTGTTTTTCAAAAAACTCCCCCTCAAACATTGACTCATTTTGAAAATGACACCAAATGTAGAAGAATTGTCTAGTAAAACTTTATGAGGGATGGAGTGTTGAACACACAATTTTGAAAGATTTTGAATTGTCATTGAGAAATTCTTGAAAAATTGTGTTCAACATTTTGAAAAACATCATGTTAGCAGACTTCTCTTCTAACGCAAGGTCAAGCGCACTTATGCGTACACTCTTCTTTGTCGTTCGGGTCCGAGTTGCAATCTGAGAGCGATTACAAGTCATAAAGAAAAATAGAAATTACATGTTTTGAAAGCATTTGAACTATTGCTCGAACTTAATTTACACGCCAATGTCGATGTTAATCAACATTTTTAGGTACGTAAATGTTATTGATTCCAAGAGACATGTCGAGAAGATTCTTTTTGAAATTTTTGATTTTCTGATTTTGTATTTTCTTTTTGAAATTTTATATTTTTGTATTTTCCTTTTCTCAAAAATATTTACAAGTCGCTGTTTGAAGAATATATCAAGCAGATTCATTTGCCAGAACCTCCAGTTCTGCTAGAGTCAAACATCTCATACCAATTCATCTAACAAGATGCTGAAACCTATCTTCGGGTAAGGCTTTAGTAAACATGTCAGCTAATTGGTATTCAGTTCTAACAAAATATAATTCAATTATACTGTTTTTAACATGTTCCTTGATAAACTGGTAGCGAGTATGGATGTGCTTGGTACGGGAGTGCTGCACGAGGTTGCATGAGATTGCTATGGCTGACTGAGAGTCGCAATACAACAATATTTTGTTGTAGTTGAAGCCATAATCTTTAAGTTGTGTCCTCATCCACATTACTTGAGCACAACTTGCAGATAACGCCACGTACTCGGCTTCTGCTGATGACATTGCAGTGCAATCCTGCTTCTTTGACATCCAGCTGACTAACTTATCACCTAGGATTTGTATTCCTCTAGAAGTGGTTTTACGAGTATCAAGACATCCAGCATGGTCGGCATCTGAAAAAGCTGTTAGTTCAAAGCCTGAATCCTTCGGATACTAGAGTCCCATATTAATGGTACCCCTTAAGTATCGAAAGATCCTTTTAACCTCTTTGAGGTATTTTTTAGTCGGTCTTTCTTGATAACGTGCACAATAACATACTACTTGCACTATGTCTGGTCTAATAGATGTTAGATACATGAGTGACCCGATCATACTACGGTAGTTTGTTTGGTTTACGAGTTTTCCACTCAAGTCTGCATCCAGTTTAGGTTTAGTAGCCATTGGTGTACCAACGGTATCACATTTATCCATACCATATTTTTTAAGTATTTCTAAAGCATACTTGGCCTAGTTGATAAAGATACCTCATGGGGATTGGTGGATCTGAAGTCCTAAAAAGAATTTTATTTCCACCATTAAGGACATCTCAAATCTACTATGCATTAATTTTTCAAATCATTTAGAAAATTTTGGGTTTGTAGACCTGAAAATAATGTCATCGACGTAAATTTGAACAAGTAGAATGTTGTAACATTTCTCATTTTCAGGTCATTTACGACTTCATTTATTCCATTATTTATTTTTAGGCTTTTGCGCGTTTACTTTTAATTATTATCGTATAATTAAATCGCGTAAACTAAAAATCACCATTCAACGTAAACGGATACCAAACAAGTTAAAGTTCACATCAAGCAAGTGTTATATGATTATTAAGGGTATAATTTATAACTTTTCATATTTTATTTTTATTGGTTACGTAAAACGCTTACGTTTCGCAATAAATCACAATTAGGCATACCCGGAAGCACCTATACCTATCTACACTCAAACAAATACCCACTATTTACCCTTAAACTCCAACAATTAACCTCATTTCCATATCTTTTAAACTACCACAATAACAGATTTTTTTCCAAACATGTATACATATGAAATAAAATCAAAACTCCCCACTAACTCTTACCTTTACATGTTATAAACCTTACACACTAGTACCTCATCCTATGTATCCATAAATTGGCACATAACATGTACCCTAGACACCAATTTCAGCCGTGTACATGCCCAGGGAGGAGGAGAAGCCTTCTTACACTTGTACTTGATACCACTACATCCCATGGTTTGGTTTTAGATAGTTTAAGGTTTCCTAGTTACTATAAACGGAAGGTCAAGCATACTAGTGTCATTTACACACTCTTAATAATTCACCAAGCACCAAAAACACTCTCTTTTATAAGCAAAACCCACGGCCAAACCTTATCAATTAGGGTTTCATTTTCCTTTTGGTTCTAAGGTATTCCAAGCATACAAGGGTTCATTCTAAGTATATCTAAGGTTACTCAAGGGTATTGCAAGCTTGGATTTGGGTTTAACAAGGATTAATCAAGAAAACCTATTTAGGGTTTTCTAGATTAGGGTTTTAGATTTGGAAGCTTGGCTAGGGTTTTTATCTTGTGTTTATCATCCTACTCATCTCCTATAAGGTCTATTTAAAGTATTTCATTTCCATTCATTCATCATTTTATGTGTACATGCTTGTTATATATGTTAAACACCACCTAGATTCATTTATGTGATTTATAAAGTATTTGGAAGCTTATAATGGGTCGAACTCTTTACATATGTGGTGAAATAATACATGAAATGGAAGTACACACTTAATATAAGTACTAGTTGATTTATGAGTTTAGTTTGTAAATTATTTTGTATTGAAAGATAATTACAAGTTTATGTATAAAAAGATCACGAGGACATGGATTTCATTTGGACAAGTGTTATGGACTTTTAAGAGACTTAATATAAGTAAGCTATATGGTAGAAAACTTTGTAAAAGAATTGTACAAAAGCTCTTAATAAATGGAAGTATAAAACTTGTTTTAGAAAACATAAATACACAAACTGTTTTGATGCCTACTATTTGAATTCGTGTGTAAACACATGTATTTTACATTTTATGTAATTAGTACTTATCACAAGGATCGTAAGCATATAAGAAACTTGAAAAACCAAGCAATAACGAAGGAGATATGACATTTTTAAGTTTATAATAATTAAATATATAAAAGTGTTTTTATAAAAGTTATTTTGTATAAATACTTACTGTTACAGATCTGAGATATTAAAATAAATATTTTATAATTATAGTGCTCTTCATAAGGAATCCAAGGACGTAAGAAACTCGAACAACGGAATTAAAACGAACAAGTTATGTATTTTGCAAGTTATATACAATTAATTACATAAAAATAGTTTTATAAATTATTATGAATAGTAAAAGTTACTGTTCATCGGTGTATTAAACATTATAAATATAATATTTTGATAGATTTTCTTTATACGAAAATGTGGACATAGGAATCACTAAAAACCGAATTAAAACGAACGAGATACAATTAAAATACGATTTCAATAATTAAAGTTATAAAAAGTATTTTTATAAATTTTCACTTACTGTTACTGTTCATAACAGTACCAAACCATATTACAAATATAAAATTTTATTAGACTTTTCAAATAAGAATCCATAGATATAAAGAACAAGCGAAACGGATTAAATATGAGTAAGTTATGACTTTTGGAAGGTTACGACGATTAATTATATAAAAGTAGTTTTATATAATTTTATAAAAACAATTAAAACTACTGTTCATCAGGGGCATAAATATTATAAATATAATATTTTGATATATTTTCTTAATACGGAGCCATGGATATAAATAACGTAAACGGAGTTCAAACGATAAAGATATAAGGTTTATAAAACCGTATGCACTATTTTTACTTTTATGCACTATTTTATAAAAACACTTAAACTAATTATATAATATCATTATATAATCAATAATATTATTAAAACATGTATTATTAACAAACAATCAATTGTGAGACGAAAACCACACTTTATTGTACGGATACAAATACAAACACCTTTATTCAATAAAGTACGGTTTAAACATTGTTTTGACATTTAAAACTAAACAAAGACTATTAGGTGGTGGTGTAACTATATAACTTGTGATGTAGTATTATTAAGTACATTGTACTCATACGACCTATATTTAATTAGGTTGCATTCGGTCTTATCCGTGACGTTTCCATTCACTTGATTCATATACATCAGTTTATTCACTAAGGTGAGTTCATAGCCCCATGTTTTACTATATCAATGATTTACAACTTTTGGGGTGAGAAACATGCATTGTTTTACAAATTGGACGCAAGTGTACATTTTATCATGATTACGTGTTTGCCTAAGTAGCGATAACCCACTGTGCCCATTATCATGAACTGTCAATTACTTTGTGTGAGCGCGAATGTTATAAATAGATCTATTTGGGATTGACATCCCCGTTCGGGTGAGTAGCACTCACTGTGCCGGTTTGCCGGACAACGGACGTATACCATGTCGGATTTGGGATGTTGCGGGTTAGAACATCATCAAGGGCAATGTTGGCAATTTATATTGCAATTCATACATGTCGAGCTTCAGTGTCATGAGCTTAGGGAAACGTAATTACACTTTGTGATGTTTGCATCTGTTGCATTATCATACACTTGGAAATCTTGCGGTCCTACATTATATTTACATAAACCTATGAATTCACCAACTTTATGTTGACGTTTTAAAGCATGTTTTATCAGGTCAATGAGGCACGAGGTGCCAAGGATACATTGGGATACTCTTTTGGGGAGTCATGCATTAAAGATTTGGAGTCATTACATATTGGAATTTGCGCTTTGTATTAAACAGTTTCAATAAATCCAATGTATCGTATTTTAAACGACTCTTTTAGAGGTCGTTCTCATATCTTGTGATATTGATCTCTGATGTAACGCTCTCGGACTCATTATTCCGCTACGACCCTATTTGGGGGTGTTACAGATTGGTATCTAGAGCCAAGGTTATAGAGAACCAGGTCAAATATTTTTACTTGGACTATAACCGTTTTCAAACATTGCATCATACAAAGGGGTTTTCATGGGACATTCACTTATACATTACTTGTTGCATTAGTTGAGTATACTAGATGCTGCATGATTCACATACATGTTTATAATATATTAAGTATATTATTATTGGTCTTATA
This sequence comes from Tanacetum coccineum, assembly GCA_026074375.1. NCBI lineage: Eukaryota > Viridiplantae > Streptophyta > Magnoliopsida > Asterales > Asteraceae > Tanacetum > Tanacetum coccineum. The sequence goes on along the minus strand of BQNB010008318.1, from coordinate 31,660 downwards.
TATGTACTAATGTAAACTCTGTTTGAGTGTACAGATTATGTCATGTCTTCTTCATCCACAGTCACCTACACATCCGTCTACACTGATTCTGAGCCATGGAGAGTCTTCTGGGGAGCTGATGAGGAGCTGTTTGATGGAGGTTCTCCACGAGTCATCGTATACGGATATGATGGACTCCTCAAGCAGTCGGTAGCCCCGCCATCTCCGGACTATGTGCCAGGACATGAGCACCCACTGTCCCCCGATTACGTGCCCGATCTTTAGCACCCACCTTCACCTGTCGAGGTACCATACGTACCTGAGCCTGAGTACCCCAAATACTTAGTGCCATCCGATGTTGAGGCACCCTTGGAGGACCAGCCTCTACCTGCCGATGCCTCACCTACCGCCTTGTCACCAGGCTATATGGCAAATTCCGATTCGGATGAGGATCCGAAGGAGGACCCCGAGGAGGATCATGCTGACTATCCTGCTGATGGAGGGGATGGTGAGGATGAGCCCTTCGATGATGACGATGATGATGATGATACTAATGATGAGGAGCCTTTTGAGGACGAGGATGATGACGAGGATGAGTAGCACCTAGCTCCGACCGACTCTTCTGCTATACCCGTTGTCGACCATGTTCCCTCAGCTAGGGACACATAGGCATTTGAGACTGATGAGGCTGCACCTACACCTGTACCATCACCTAGTTGACACATGGCCAGGATGTCCGTCAGACCCCAGACACATATACTGTTTCCATCAGAGGCGGAGGTTGAGAGACTTTTTGCCTTACCTATTCCACCACCATCTCCACTATTACCTTGGTCATCTCCACTACCTCAGATTCCCTCACCACCACTACCACCTCCACCATCATCACTACATTTACCACCACCTGTACCCATATCATTACCATTACTATCATCTCTACTACCACCACTACTAGCCTCACTATCCATACCACCACTAGTCGACCGTAGGAAGGACACTCCCGAGGCCGAGTTACCACCTCGTAAGAGGTTATGTCTGACTACTCCCACGTCGAGGAATAAGGTGGGGGAGAGTTCGACTGCCGCTCCTAGACCTACTGGAGGTCATAGAGCAGACTATGGGTTTATCGGCACTATGGATGCCGAGATCAGACGTCAGAGAGTCGAGGAGGTCGGCTATGGTATTAGGGATGTTTGGGTAGACCCGGCAGAGGCTGTTGAGGAGGTAGCATTGACGACCCTCGAGGGGGTCAATGCTAGAGTGACCAAGCTTGCTGCAGTGCAGGAGCATGACACTCAGGATATTTATGCTGTGATTGAGTATGGTCAGGACAGATAGACTTAGTTATCTCAGAGAGTTGACGTATTGACCGAGGATAGACAGTTTCACTATGAGACTGCACGACTGTTGGATCAGGAGGCTCTAGTTTCTCAAGAGGCTTGGGCACATTCAGTAGGATTGAGGTCAGTAGTTCACTATGAGCTGCAGGCCTATAGGACTCACACCCAGATGCAGGATTACCGTATCGCTTCACATGAGTCATTGAGGGCAACATTGATTACACAGGTTTCATTGCTACAGGGACAGTTGTCAGCGGCTCTAGGACAAATTCAAGCACTTCAGGCTAGAGATCAGACTCATGCAGATGATCCCGAGGGAGCTGATAGTTCTGCCTAGGTTTACATTTTCATGTCATACTCATAGCTATCATTATGTTATCCGGCTAAGTATTATGGATTTTATACCCAGTTTGCACGGTAGTAGGATTTATATTTTTCATTTCTTGTATCAGACAATCATGTATGTTTTCCCAGTTATATATGATGTGTTGTATTATGTCATGTCGATCTCAATTCTGTTATGTATTATGATCCCAGTCATGTTATATAATCACTGTGTGATGTGATCTTGTTATATATAATGTATTGTATTATGTTATGTCGATCTCAATTCTGTTATGTGTTATGATCCCAGTCATGTTATGTAATCAGTGTGTGATGTGATCTTGTTATATATATGTTGTACCCATGTCATGTTGTGATGTTTATGAAAACTCACGTGTTTTATATTGTTGTGATTTAGAACAATATGCCGCCAAGAAGAACCTCTGTTGCTAATGCTGCTGCAAGAGCTGTTGTTGCTACTACGGCTGCTGCCCCTATGACAGTTGCTGCTGTTGAGAAACTAATCGAAGCAAGAGTGTCTGCGGCACTTGCTAACCATGAAACTCTTCGAAATAGCACTAATGGTCATGGCGACGGAGGCCACAATTCTGAAACTGAAATTAGAGGAACTGTACGCACTCCCCGTGAGTGTACGTGTTAGCCTTGGTTTGACTCGTGAATTTTGAGAAATGCCGAAAAAGAGTCTGACACGTCCGTTAGTGTCCAAAATGAGTTTTGAAGGGTGTAAAGTGAAAATATGTCGTGTAAATACTCTAGGTTAATGGGAAAGTATTTTTAAAGTGAATAAAAATGCTAATTAACTTTGGGGTAAATTTTACGGTTGAGTTTTACGAGTATTTAAGTGATCCCGATAGAAAGAAAAGGCCGAACCTCATGGGGATACCATGGCGGTCAAAAGAAACTAGAAGATAAAGTGACTTTAATTTTAGCAACCTTGTCCTTATTGACATAAGAGGCTTTTCTTTATCCTCATTTTACACATATTCAATTTTAAAATCAAAAAATATCCCTCTCCCTTCTTTTTCTTTATTCATTGTCCACACCTACAACAACACACACTCATATAATTTTGAAGTTTGATCAAGAAAAACCATAAGACCATAAAGATGGGGGTTTGAATTCTAATGGGTTTTTTGTTATTTGTTTTTTGGTTATTCATTTATATATAGTTTGGGTTGTCCGGTTCGTGTCGAAATCTACAAATTTGAAGATTTTCTTGTAAGTTTTCAAATTTAAATTTCGTTTGTCCTTTTGAGTTTATTTTGATGCATAGATGTTAGTTGTACAAGTTGATCGTTGTGAAAATAGATTTTTGAAAGCGAAACGAAAGAAAAATGAGGTGTTTGGTTCGTGTAAAAAGAAAAGGAAAAAGAAGGTTTTTGTAGTTTTGATGTCGTGGTCGTGATGGTTGAATAATAATATGATGCTAGAATGCTTATTTTTTTATAGTAGCTTGTATGGCTTATTCGGGCTTATTTTTTAAGTTATTTCTTGGCTTATTTGGGCTTATAGGCCACGAATGGATTCCCAAAATCACTAGGAAAATGATTTTGATTATTTTTGTGTTATGACGTAATGTTGGACTAGTTTTTGAGGCTTATGGTATACCAAAAGCGTTACGTACTTAAATACTTATTTAAAGCTTAATATACGTTTATTTTGATCTATGGACTCACAACCCAATAAGTCTATTTGAGTCGCGGCTTAATGGGAGGGCTTATTGTGGTCCGGATTATTTTCTACATATAAGTATATACTTATATATGTAAATGGACATCTGATTTATTTTTTGATATGACCTTGGTTTTTGGACTTAAATAGTAATTTGACTTATATATGCCTATGGACCTTTGTTGGGCACTTAAGGTCCCAATAAACTATATGTAGTAGTTATGAGAATTTTTGAGTGGACTTTTTTGAAAGTGGAAATGGATTTACAAGTTATATTGAACGATATTTGGGGAAACGTGGTGTAACGTTACGATTGAGATTTTGGAATTTTGTCGAAAAGTGTCGAATTTCGATTTATATAAACTTTTGCATGTGCAGGTTATGGCTGCGCCTACTACTCCTGTCTTTGCTGAGGAGAATCTTAGGGATCCGATCGAGATCAGGGTGGATGTTGTTCACCCTGCGCCAGTCGTTGCAGTTTCTTTTCCTGCAGCGACCGTTGTGAGGACACTAGCCCAACACGGGGAGGCTATACAAGGCATACAGGAGCAGTTGCTAGGGGTGTCCATACAGGAGGAGCTGACGGCTTTGAGATTTAGGGTAGACATTGCTGAGGCAGAGAATGTTTCACTGCGCGCTACAATTAGGACTATGGAGGCGATCGAGACAGTTACTCGTAACATGAGAGGCTCGCTCGTATGGAGATTGAGCGTCAGTTGGATTCGGTTTAGGAGTCCCATCGTCAGGACCGAGAGGACTTCAGGAAGCTCAAGGAGTTCGTGACCAGTCAGTTCGGACATCACTCATAGATATGCTGCTTCACAATCTATGTATTATCTAGTATTAGAGTTTTGTAGTATTAAGAAACCATGTAGTCTTTTGGTGGGAAAAACAATGAACCTAATTATCTATCAAATTATGGTGTTGTGAAAATTTCGTCAATCTTATTTCAACTCTCTATTTATTCATGCAAGCCACTTACTAAAACATTATAACTTTATGAAACATTTCACTATCAATTGATAAACCATCATTTTATAAACCATTTTGCTACTACCTATTGACTTATCACAATGAAAACTGTTTTACCATCACCTTATGAAAGTTTGCTAACACTTATAAACTATCTTACTAGTATTTCATAAACTATTTTACTATCATAAAATAACTCTCTATCATGTTACGAACTAAGATGCTTTCATCTCATAAATCATTTTGCTATTATTTTATAAACCATGTCACTATCATCTTATAAACTACCTTGCAATCATCTCAAAAAAAACCATGTTACTATCACCTTATGAGTTATCTTGTTTTTACTTTATGAAACCATTTCGTTTTTATCACGTAAATTATTTTAATATCACCCCATGAACTATTTAACTATTGTCTTGTAAACCATCTTACGGTTTCTCACAAACCATTTTATTTTCATCCTATAAACAACCTTATGTCCATCTTGTGAATCATTTTGTCATTTTATAAAACTTTTTGATATATCTTTATACATTATATTATTTTGACAAAAATGAGCATCGCATCATTAGCCCTCAAATATACATAGCCTGATCACCTATGTATAATTCAGGAAGGACCATGCCATGCTAAGAAGTAGTCACCTTAGAAAATTTTGTCAAAATCGATTTTCTATTGATATTCTTGAAGAACAAAAGTTTTGTGTGCGTATCCATAAAACGTGTTTACCACGAGGAACCAAGCTAATAATCATAATAACTAAGTAAACTCTTACACCACCTTACTACAAAGTCGACATCATCTTATACCAAATCTTAAGCCAAAAAGTCAAAGATGCATCGTTAGCTACCCTAGGACAATCCGCCGGCAACTTTAACCACCATCAAGGAATTGAAACCCACACCTCTTCACCAACATCATTCCGGAAGGCAACTCAAACCGAATTTCGAGACAAAATTCTTTTAACACAGGGAGACTGTAATAATCCGCATTTTCACGTCATTTTACGTCAACAAATATCCAATTATTTTTTTAAACTTTTGCGCGTTCACTTTTAATTTTCAACATTTAGTTCAATCACGTAAACTAAAAATCAACGTTCAACGTAAACAGACATCAAACAAATAAAAGTTTACGTCAAGCAAGTGTTATATAATTATTACGAGGATAATTTATAACATTTCATGTTTTATTTTAATTGGTTACGTAAAACGGTTACGTTTCACAATAAAATACATTTAGGCATTCACGGAAGCACCTATACCAATCTATACTTCAACAAATACCCACTATTATACCCAATGCCCAAATATTATATCATTTTACACTTCTATATACCCATGGCCGGTTCTAAGCATATGAACACACAAATAAATCGTAAAGCTTCCACGAGTATCACATCACTTAGTTATAAACTTACAAGAGTACATCCTTAAACACAACTCTTCATAAATTGGCTAATCACTTGTCCTCCCCCCCTCTTTTGACCGTCCCCCCTCCTAGGGAGGAGGAGAGGTCTTACAAGTTTGTACCATAACCACTCTAACACATGGTATTGATTAAGGTGGTTTTGCATAATACCTTTGCTATAAATTGAAAGTCCTAGGTGAGATTAAACACACTTCTCATTTCTTACAAGTAAGCTTCTATTTTTCTCTCTTGTTTTTCTCTATACACCTCACGGCTCAAAATTATAAATTAGGTTTTCTATAGATTTGATTCTAGCAAGGTTATAATCATACAAGTATCATTAGGGTTACTATCTAAGGAGTATCAAGGTGATTTGGAAGCTTGGGTGTTGATTATAGAAGGGTTGATTCAAGAAAGAAATTAGGGTTTTCTTAATTAGGGTTACATTTTGGGGTTTGATTGTGTGTTCATCATCCTCATACACTTTCCTAAGGTCCTACATAAACCCTAATCTTTTCAAATTATTCATTTTCATATTTATATAAATGTTATATTATTAATCACCATCTAGGGTTTATTTTATGAGGTAATAAAATAAAATAAGCATGAACATGAATTCGAATTTATATATTCATATGATGCAATAATGTTAAGAATATGATAAAACACAAGAACATACTTTATATAAGTGTAGGTTAATTTATAGATTTAGTTTATAAATTAGGGTAAAAGCCATAATTTACCAACGTACTTTCCAAAATTTCCCGACTTGAACCCTTGACTTTTTTATTAACACCGAAACCCACTGACTATCAAATTTTTAAACCCGACTTGAAACCAAACTTTGTACCTATAGTTATTATGTGGCAACGTTAATCCATTAGGCTAACAGATCCGCTATTGCATCGTAGTCCTTTAACAATAAATCCTTTATAGTGTATTTTTTTACGTTTCGCATCGTTATTTTTACGTTTTCGTCCGTTTTTTTACGATTTCGTCTGTTTTTTTACTTTTAAACTCTGGTTTTTTCTTTTGCGTTTTTCGCCGCTTTTTACTTTTTCGCACTATCTTTTTTACGTTTTTTTTTTTTCTTCCGGTTTCTTACTCTTCGTACTTTTAATTAACGTTTCCCTTGTCCGTTGGTTTTAATTTTCATATTTATATAAATGTTATATTGTTAATCACCATCTAGGGTTTATTTTATGAGTTTATAAAATAAAATAAGCATGAACATGAATTCGAATTTATATATTCATATGATGCAATGATGTTAAGAATATGATAAAACACAAGAACATACTTTATAGAAGTGTAGGTTAATTTATAGATTTAGTTTATAAATTAGGGTAAAAGCCATAAATTATCAACGTACTTTCCAAAATTTCCCGACTTGAACCCTTTACTTTTTTATTAACACCGAAACCCACGTACTTTCAAATTTTTAACCGACTTGAACCAAACGTTTGTACCGTTAGTTATTATGTGGCAACGTTAGTCCATTTAGCTAACGATCGCTTTGCATCGTAGTCCTTTAACAATAATTTCCTTTATATGATTTTTTACGTTTTCGCTCGTTTTTTACGTTTTCGTCCGTTTTTTTACGATTTCGTCTGGTTTTTTACGTTTACGTCTGTTTTTTTTGCGTTTTCGCCCGCTTTTTACTTTTTCGCTCGTTTTTACGTTTTTTTCCGGTTTCTTACGCTTTCGTACGTTTTATTACGTTTTCGTCCGTTGTTTTACATTTTCGGCCGTTTTTTTACGATTTCGTCTAGTTTTACGTTTTCGTTTGTTCTTTTACGCTTTGTCTAGCTTTTTACGATTTCGTCTGGATTTTACATTTTTGTCCGTTTGAAATCGTACGAAAACGTTAAAAACAGACAAAAACGTAAAAAAAGTAAAATACAGACAAAATCGTACGAACACGGTTGAAATCGTACAAAAACATAAAATTACAGACGAAAACATAAAAAAACGGACAAAAACGTAAAAGATTGGAAGAAAACGTAAAAAACGGACGAAAAAGTAAAAATAGTTGAAATTTTAAAAAACCAGACGAAAACGTAAAACAACGGACGAAAACGTAATAAAACGTACGAAAGCGTAAAAAACGGACGAAAACGTAAAAAAAGGGCGAAAACGTAAAAAAAGGGCGAAAACGCAAAAAAAACAGACGAAAACGTAAAAAACCAGACGAAATCGTAAAAAACAAACGAAAACGTAAAAAAACAAGCGAAAACGTAAAAAATCATATAAAGAAAATTATTGTTAAAGGACTAACGATGCAAAGCGATCGTTAGCTAAATGGACTAACGTTGCCACATAATAGCTAACGGTACAAACGTTTGGTTCAAGTCGGTTAAAAATTTAAAAGTACGTGGGTTTCGGTGTTGATAAAAAAGTAAAGGGTTCAAGTTGGAAAATTTTGAAAAGTACGTTGGTAATTTATGAATTTTACCCTTTAAATTAATTGTTGAAAGTTTATTTATAAAGTTTATACACAAATAATTATGAGGACATTGTATTTGGACAAAAATAATGGACATAAACTTGAGGACCCAAAATATGTAAGACATGTGGTATTAATTAATTTAGATGACTTGTACAAATTTAATCATTCTGTATAAATTTGAAAATTATAAAATTATAGACCCTACTAATTTAAATAATACATTTCATGAGGAATCCGCGCATATAAGGAACTCGAAAAACGAAGCTATAACGAAGAAGTTATGGATTTTACGAGATTACGATAATTAAATATATAAAAGTGTTTTTATAAAAGTATTTAAAAAAAACTGATACTGTTTTGAATCTGATAAAAGTATATAAATATTTTAGGATGATAGATCATCTCAATAGGAAACCGTGGATACAGAGAACTTGAAAAACGGAGTTATAACGAATGAGATACGATTTTTGTAAAATTAAATGTATAAAAATAGTTTTATAGAAACTGTTTGAATTTACTGTTTCGACAAAATTTTTATAAAATATGCGAGTACTTTATTTGGATAGCTTATCTCGTCACAATTTCATACATATAAAGAACAAGCGAAACGGAGTTAAAATGAGTGAGTTATGAGTTTTTAAAGATTTCGGATAAATAGAAATTACAAAAGCTAATTAATTTTTATAAACGATTTTCTACATTTTTATAAAAATGTAACAAGCTGTTAGAAGAATATAAAGTGGTTTACGAGTGCTTTCGGGTCCGTTTGGGCTATGAAAACCTTAAGAAACATTAAAGTATCATTTATATAACATTTGTATATGTTTTTAACTTTATAAATATTTGGTATGTGTTTAATTACACATACCTTTGACCTATAAAAACGTGCCAAAATGACTAAAAACATGTGAAAAATGCATTGTATATGTTTGTTTTGTGGTTTATATCGTGCAGGTAACGGATATTCAAAAAAGGACAAAAACGAAGCCAAAACCGAAAAAACCGAGCACATGAATTGAAAGAGCGTGGAAAACCAAAGCCGAAGGCGTATTCATCTTAAATGGGCCAACCCGCACCCATTTAATGGGCCGGGCCAGCCCATTAAGCCCTTATATAACCCCTTAAAACACCAAAAAGCCCAATTCATATAAATCAAAGAAACCGGCCCATGATTAAAACATTGGCCCAACCCTTTAATCACTTAAACAGCCGTTATCTCACTACCCCTTAATCCCGTTAAACCTCTTACACCGAAAGTCCTAAACATTTCACCACTCATCCCTACCATAACTCCCGTTACAAAAATTAAACAAAAATAAAAAAAAAGACCCCGTAACCACCCTTCCCTCCTTTTACTGTACACCCGTCTTCAACCTTACCCCAACCCTTTTACCCCGAGATAAAACCCCACTTAAACCACACCCTGCTGTAACAACCCCAAAATCAGGTAGCAGCGGAATAGTAACATTGGGGTGCTACTTCAAGTACAACAAACAAGATATAGGAAATGACCAAGAATGGACGTTTTAAGATAATATTTCATTTATAGCAACATATCAGAGTTAATACATTAGGTCCCATAAGTTTTTGTTGTCATAAACATCCAACATACATTTAAACAAAATCTCAAAAGATGACTTAAGTTTTATGAAAGACAAAAGTTGCATATAATTTAGATAAAACACAGAATCCATCTTCATTGATATCCGCCACGGCTCCCCTTCAGTCTTCATACCCTAGGACCTGAAATTTACATGCTAAAAGTCAACACAAAGGTTGAGTGAAATCATAGGTTTGTTGGTAAATTGGTGGACCACAAGATCGATGTAATAATAGACTCTAAAACACATTTAGTAGTCCAAAACGTTTATTATTGCACTAAGCTCATGAACCCGAAGCCTTAACTAGTTTGTGCCCCAAATGTATAGGATGCTTGCCAACAACCTAAAAGTATTCTCAATGTTAAATGCACCATGGTCAACTTGTGACCAGAAATTCCAGGTGGGGATTGTCAGTCCCGATAGATCTATCCACAACACTCGCGCTCACTACAATAGCAATTGACGGTTCATGATATAGTAGGGACTTAATTGGCAATAGTGGTAACTTAGGCAATAATATTCAGGCAGTAATCTGGATAGCATACAGTTTAAAACACTTTGAAAACACTTAGAAAAACACTTGTGTCCAATAGTAAAATAAGCAATGTAATTCACCCCTTAGAGTTTGTAAAACAATTAAGTAGTAAAAAGGGGGCTATGAACTCACCTTGAGTACTGATAGTCCAATAATCACAGATAAAATGTCACGCAAAACGTTTGATGCAACCTATTTAAATTAAGGTCGTATAAGTACCGAGTACTTCAATTTATAACATTCAATATAATCTTATAGTAGTTACGTCGTGCTATCGTTCGGGCTATCATAATTAAAGAGGTCATGACATGACGTTCGAGGAGTTAGGATACTTTAAATCGTAAATCCAACAACATCGTCGATACGCCATCCGAAGAGGCCTCATTATGAAACTCCCTAGTAATATAGCACTTTGATAACCACTCAATATTCTATATAGCATAATCACCGACTAATCGTTTTAGTAAAATAATATTTATAAAGTGAAAACGTTTATAAATATACTTTTCGTAAAAATGACCTAATTTGGTCGTTTTAAGCCTGTTGCTCGCGTTTCTTACGTCCACGTCTTCGTAGTAAGACGAGCGATCAAAATATTACATTTTCAAGTTTTTAAGATCTGTAAGAATAGTAAAATTACTGTTCATAACAGCTCGTTTGTCGTTTTAGGCTTTAATTGGCGTAAACTTGTAATCGTAATAACTTATTCGTTTTAATCCCGATTTCAGTGATTCCTTCGAGTACGTTTTTGTTATTAAAAGAGGTATTATATTTTATAAAGATAAATTCACTGATGAATAGTGATTTTTACTGTTCATAGTTTATAAAATTACTTTTATAAACTTTAATTATCGGAAATGTCGTAATTTACTCGTTATAGTTCCGTTTTGAACGATTCTTGCGTGTACGATCTCGTAATCAAAAGTTATATCATATTTTAGATGTTTTAAAATAAAAGTTGCTGTAATGAATAGTAACTTTTTATAAAAATAGTTTTATAAAAGTATTTATAGTCGTAAACTCGTTTTTAACGTATCTTTTTCGTTATAGATCGGTTTTTTGAGTTTCTTATCATTATGGAATCGTCATGAGGCGAATTACAACTCTAAAATATCCAAAAGCAACAGCCTACATTCGAATTAAAACAGCCCTTAATTATTTTGGTGTATAACTTTATAAAAACCTTGTTTTTATGTATTATTAACTTAGTAGTTTACTATAAAAACTCTTATAACCATATTTTACATATGTGGTACTTTATAATAAGGTCCAAGTTCATCCATAGTCCTTGTAATTTCATTGTAACAAGTTTAACCCTTTTACTTTCATTACTTTCATTTGTATTTACATTAGATAACTTTAAAACCCTAATTAGTCCTTAAACATGTTTATACTTAAACCATAAGTTAACATCTTTATAGATCTATTTTCCCATGATATTTATAACATTAGGACATGATAATAAGTGTATAAATTGATAAACTCAAATAAAAACCCATTTTACACATTTAAAAGTCATTAGTGGTGATTTAGCCGTAAATAACATATAACACATAAAATCACAACAATTAAAAGTATGAAGGATTTAGAAAGACCTTAGTGATGATGTATAGGATGTAAAATGAATGCTAAACCCGTGTTTAGACTTAAATCCAAGCTTTCAAGCTTATAACCCTAGATTAGGTTTCCAAAACCCTAATCTTTACTTTTTCTTCTTAATACTTGCAAATGGTGATCCAAGGCTTGTAAACACCTTAGAATACCTTAAGTATGTTGTGTATAGGGTTGTATAATCTTAGAAAATCAAAGTATGGATTTAGTTTGGCAAGGGTTTTGTGCCGTGGGTTTTAGTGTATAAAAGAGAGAAAGAAAATGAAATTTTCAAGTATAAGAGTATGAAAATTTTACTCATGCATGCATGCCTATTTATAGTAAAAATATCTCCTTAACTTAACCATAGTTACTTTCTAACTCTAGCTCATGGTTAACTAATCAAGTTGATAAAGGTGTAAGAGATCTTTTATTAAATATCTAGATATTATGTAAAGTTTGAAAAGTCTTGGGTCTATCTTATAAATTTCGGCATAATGCATATATATGTGATGTTATATTTATTATTTTGAGTATTGGGTATAATCGTGGGTATTCGTTTAGGCGTAGTTAGGTTTTAGAACTTCCGGGTATGCCTAAACGCATTTTATTACGAAACGTAAGCATTTTACGTAGCCAATAAAAATAAGATGAACAAAGTTATTAATTATCCTCATAATAATCATATAACACTTGCTTGATGTAAACATTTAATTGTTTAATGCCCGTTTACATTGTATGATCATTTTCAGTCTACGCGATTTAGCTTAACGATTAAAATTAAAAGTGAACGCGTACGAGAAAAAAAAATAAAAAAAATAAATAGAATCTGTGAATTTCATAATGTCATATAATGAACTAAAATACGAGGTGTTATACATACACTCTTATAATTTTTAAAGTTTGATCAAGAAAACATGAAGACATAAATATTTGGGGTTGATTCTAGTGTTTGGTTATTATTTAAAACAACGTTTGGGTGTCCGGTTCATGTCGAAATTACAAATTTGAAGTTTTTCTTGTAAGTTTCAAATTTAAATTTAGTTTGTCATTGCGGTTTTTTTTGATGTGTAGTTGTTAGTTGTACAAGATTGTCGTTGTGAAAATTGATTTTTGGAAGCGAAACGAAAGAAAAAGGGGGTGTTTGGTTCGTGTAAAAAGAAATGGAAAAAGAGGGTTTTTGTAGTTTTGATGTCGTGGTCGTGATGGTTGAATAATAAATGATGCTAGAATGCTTATTTTTGATAGTAGCTTGTATGGCTTATTCGTGCTTATTTTTAAGCTATTTCTTGGCTTATTTGGGCTTATAGGCCATAAATGGATTCCCAAAATCACTAGGAAAGTGATTTTGATTATTTTTGTGTTATGGCGTAAGTTGTGGACTATTTTTGAGGCTTATGATAGTAACCAAAAGCGATACGTAGCTTAATAGCTTATTTTAAAGCTTAATATGCGTATTTTGGAGTTTATGGACTCACGACCTAATAAGTCTATTTGAGCCGCGGCTGAATGGGAGGGCTTATTGTGGTCTGGATTATTTCTACATATAAGTATATACTTATATATGTAAATAGACCTTGGTTTTGGACTTAAATATTATTTTGGTCATTATTTATACGTCCTAATAGACCCTTATTGAGCCTTAAGGCCCAAATCAAGGCGCATTATGTAATAGTTATGAGAATTTTGATGGACTTTTGAAAGTGGAAATGTATTTACGAAGTGATATTGAATGATATTTTGGGAAAAACGTGTTGGTAAGCGTTAAGGAATGAGATTTTAGAATTTTGTCGAAAAGTGTCGAATTTGTAAAAAATGTTGAAAATAAGGTTTGAAACCTTGGAAAACGTTGTATAAACGTACGAGTCATGTCGAAATTTCGTAAAAAGTTTATACTTAAAATTCTTAAAAAATGATTTTTGATTTTAAATAATAAAATAATATTTAATTATTTTTATTTTATTTTTTTAAGAAATTTCACTAAAAGACGCAAAATTATAATTTTTCTCGAAATACTTCTCTTAAAGTGTATATTATGAAAACGTTTCATTTTCAAACCGTATAATGTTATTTTGAAGTGACTAAGGTGTACCGAATGGACTTTGTTGTTCGAGGAATATATTTATATTTAATAATTATAAAATATTTATTATATTACTTATCTATTTACACTAAATAGTATAAGTAATATTATCGAGGAATGAGATTGATATGATTGTGGAAATAAGTCGTCAACCATCACACCACTAAATTGTTTTGGGTAATTGTACAACGCGTCTAAACTCTATGTATCAAACGTGAATATTGTTTTGGAATTAGATGATTAAATTGAGACATTAACTAGACTAGGTCGTGCAGGCGTCGTTGCATTTGCTTGTGTGTTTGAGATTTGGTTGCTAAAGACTTGCTTGAGGTGAGTTTTCGTAGCCCCACTTTTTACTGGTTTTTCCGTTGGGGGAAGATGATACTCAAATGTGTTTTGAATTGATCTGTGCGGAATGTGGTTTTATATTTGGGACAAGTTATGTGCTTATGACTGCTATGTGAATATTATGTGATGCATGATTATTTGGATTGGATGGGTACGCCTACCCAGTGTTTGTATAATTGTTTGGATCAGAGGGGTACGCATACCCAGTATTTGTGTGATTATTGAAGAGGTGGTTCCTACCAGGTTTTGTGTGCGTCTTGCCCTAATTGATGTGCTCCATGTAGTAGGCCCTTTTAGGTGCGTAAGTGACATATGGTTATTGATTAGCGGTGATGCTAGGATTGTTTGCATATATTTACTTTCATATAGCACTATTGTTCACTGTTGAAATATTGGCACAACTTTTGGGTTTAAGGTAAAACCTATGAGCTCACCAACATTATTGTTGATGTTTTCGAGTATCATTTTCAGGTGAAGTGAAAGAAGAGTAGTTTGGTGATTGATAGCAGACTTAGAAGTATCCTGAGTAGAATTTCGTTTGAAGTCTTGCTTGTTTGTTGTTATGATTATAGTTTTTGGATGTTTTGGATTAAGTTTGGATTATGGTCCCCTGTGAGGGCATTGGAATAATTGTAAGAGATTGTAGATTATAAGTATAGTGGCCAATGTAGTTATAAGCGTATCACAACTCACTCATACTTGATAACGTTGTTCACACAAATCGATGTTGACACCGTAAGGTGGAGTTATGTGTATATCTGGTTATACATAGTAAGATATTCTATATATATGTGCGAGTCTTCCCACTTACCTAACGTTGCCCATGTTCTCCCTCGTATAGATAATGCCGCCAAGGATGAGGACCCGAACTGCTGGTCGGCCTGCTGTCGAATCATTAGGCGGAGGATTAGGTGAACAGGTTGGTAGAGGTGGAAAGGGTAGAAGACCTAAGGAAGGTAATGATGAGCGTGTTGAGGATTTGAATGGTCAAGGAAATGACCAGGGTTTGGGAGCTAATGGGGGTGTAGAGGGAGTCAATGGGAATGTAGAGGGAGCCAATGGGGGTGCACCCGACTTCTCGACGATCATTGCCTAGCAATTGCAGAACCTCTTACCCATCATGCTAGCTCATGTTAGTAACCGAAGAAATGTTGGAAATCAGAATAGTAATGTGGTTAATGAGAATGTTCAGGAGAACGTGGGGAATGTGTTAGTAAATGGCAACCGGGTAGGTTGTTCATATAAGGAGTTCTTAGCTTGTAACCCTAAGGAATATGATGGTAAGGGAGGTGATGTAGTTCTTACTCGTTGGATTGAGAAAATGGAGAACGTACAGGATATGAGTGGTTGTAGTAATGACCAAAAAGTGAAATACACTGCTGGTTCATTTGTGGGTAAGGCTTTAACGTGGTGGAACTCTCAGATCCGCACGCTAAGCCGGGAAGTTGCTGTTAGTATGTCATGGAATGACTTTAAGTTTATGATGATACAAGAGTTTTGTCCTAGTCATGAGATGCAAAAGTTGGAATCTGAGTTGTGGAATCACGCCATGGTCGGGGCTGGCCATGCTGCGTATACTGATAGGTTTCATGAGTTGGCGAGGTTAGTTCCTCACTTGGTAACTCCTGAGAGTAGGATGATTGAAAGGTATGTGTATGGCCTTGCTCCACAAATCCGTGGGATGGTGGCAGCAACGGAGCCAAAGACTATGCAGAAGGCAGTGCAGATTTCTGGTGCACTGACCGATGAGGCTGTGAGAAATGGATCAATTAAGAAAGTTGAGAAAAGAGGAAATGTGGGGGAAACTAGCAAGGATAAGAATGGTAGGGATGACAATAAGAGGACTAGGACTGGGAATGTTTTTGCTACTACTGTAAACCCTGTAGGAAGAGAGAATATGGGTACTTGGTCCAAGTGTACCACCTGCAACTCCTACCATGCACCCGGAGGGCCTTGTCGCACATGCTTCAACTGTAACCGCCCGGGTCATTTGGCAAAGGATTGATTAGAGGGAGTGCCGAGGAATGTAAAATCCTGTCAAAGCTTGGAGAAACCCAACTTATTAGAGAAGTTAATGAGTGTGGTATTAACTCGACCATGTCAGGTCATGCTAACCCTAGATAGAATAGAGCACAAGAACCGAAGGAAATCGTCCCAAATAATTTTGCCTGCTAAGTAACGGGTTAAGGTGTCGTATAAACCAAGGGAAAACCCGGCTAAGGGGTAGGGCATTCATGTTGAGAGCAAAGGAAGCTCGCCCAGGATTTCGAACAATGTGACGTTAAGTTTACTTTGAACAACCATTTTGCCACTACCTTATTTATGACTTTGGTGCCAACTATATAGTTTAGTTTCTTACTACTTTTATTAAGCCTCTGTTAGGCCTTAGAGCCCAACGACTTAGGTTCATATTATGTTGATGAGATAGCAGCTGGGGCCACTAGTAGAGATTGATAAGGTTATTAAGGGTATGTAATACTAGATATCGAAGGGTCTATAGTAATTTGACATCGATTTGATACCTTTTGGGCATGGATGTTTTGATATGATTATAGGTATGGACTGGTTATCTAATTATAAGGCTGAAATAATTTACCATGAGAAGGTAGTAAGGATACCACTACCGGATGGCAAGGTGCTTAGAGTAGTAGGAGAGAGACCGGATGAGAAAGAGAGATTATTAATGAGTGCTAAGGCTAGTGATAAGAAATAAGAAGAGATTGTTATGGTTAGAGATTTTCCTGAGGTATTCCCGGATGATCTATCTGGATTACCGCCTATTCGGGAAATTGAGTTTCGGATTGAGTTAATCCTTGGAGCAACGCTGGTAGCAAAGTCTCCCTATCGTTTGGCACCTTCTGAAATGGAGGAGTTGTTTGGACAACTCAAGGAAGTCCAAGACAAAGGTTTCATTCGACCAAGTTCATCGCCTTGGGGAGCGCCGGTATTGTTTGTTAAGAAAAAGGATGGTTCGTTTAGGATGTGCATTAATTATAGAGAATTGAACAAGTTGACTGTTAAGAATCGTTATCCACTTCCTAGAATTGATGATCTATTTAATCAACTACAAGGGTCGCAGTTTTTGTTGAAGATAGATCTTAGGTCTGGATACTATCAGCTGAGAGTGGCAAACGAGATACATACCAAAGACTGGAGGAATATGCGTTAGAACTCTGTTATGGACATTTCGAGTCACTGTAATGCCCTATGGTCTTACTAATGCAACCAAATAATAATATTGATTTTGATGAATAGAGTTTGTAGGCCGGATCTTGATAAGTTTTGATAGTGTTTATAACGATAGTACATTAATCTATCTATAAAGACTCAAGAGGAGCATTAGAGACATTTAAGGTTAGTACTTGGAACTGCAGTAAAAAGGAGAAACAGTATGCTAAGTTTTCTAAGTGTTAAACTGGCTAAGAGAGAGTTGCAGTTTCTTAGGCATGTGAAACAATGGTAAAGGAATTATTGTTGACCCTAGTAAGTATGGAAAGAGTTTAAGAATTGGAAAGCCCTTAGAACTCTGACTGAGGTTCGTTCGTTCTTAGGATTAGCTGGGTATTACCGTAGGTTCATTAGGAACTTTTCTAAGATAGCCAAGTCTCTTACTATCTTGACTCAGAAGAGTAAGACTTTCGATTAGGGTAAGGAACAGGAATTGTCATTTTAGACCTTGAAGGATAAGTTGTGTAATGCGCATGATCGTAGCTCATCCCTCAACTCCTATAGACCAAAGACTTTGGTTGTACTTGAGAATGCATCCGGGATAGGACTAAGCCTTGTGTTAATGCAAAATCTGGTAAAGTGTTAGCCTATGTGTCTAGGCTGTTATGAAAATTAATTAGAAGAATTATACTACCATAATATTAGAGTTGGTCTTGTGATCTTTGCACTTAAGATCTAGAGACATATATCTAGTATGAGACAAAGAGTATCATCTATACGGACCATAAGAGTCTTCAGCATATCTTTAGTTAGAAAGAGTTGAATATGCGATAGCGTCGCTGGATAGAGTTGTTTAGTGATTATTGACTATGAAATATCGCTAACATCCTGGTAAGCGAATGTTGGTGGCTAATGCCTTAAGTAGGATATGAAAAGAGTAAAGCCTAAGAGAGTATAGAGCTATGAATAATATCCTTAAAATCGATATCCAAGATAGTGCTACTGTAGCTCATAAGGAGCTATGGATGAGTTTTGAGTATATTGTATAAAGGTTTACATGAGATTTGAGAATAGAGAATGATTTGAACTATTACTAACATGGATCAAATAGAGGGAACCTTTGAAGGGTGATGAAGAACCCTGATAATTGATGAAGCCCATAAGTCAAGTAACTCTGTACACACTAGTGGAGATGAAAGATTATTAAGGATTTGAGAGATGGTATATTGTGGCCGTGAATGAAAAAGGATATAGCAAATATTTAGTAAGTGTTTTGTCTAGCGTCTGAGCAGTGATAAGGCTTGAGCAACAAAGGCATCTGCCTGCTCTAGCAACTTGAGATACCCGTATGGAAATGGTAAGGGATGAGCTAGATTTTGTGACTAAGTGCCAGCTACTGGGGAGTGGGTCATGACACAATCTGGGTCATTGTGGACCGATTGGCTAAGTCTGCTCATTTTACATACCTATGCGTAAGGATTATAAGATGGAAAGGTTGGCCAGATTGTATTTGAATGAGATAGTTGCTAGACATAGTGTGCCGATCTTGATTATATCAGATCGTGATAGTCATTTCACATCAAGGTTTTGGCAGTCAATGCAAGAGGCATTAAGGGACTCATTTAGATATGAGTACGGCTTATTACCCTCGGAGCACCGATGGTTAAAGGTGAGTGTATCTATTCAGACTTTGGAAACATGCTTAGAAGCGTGCGACCTGGACTTCGGAGAAAGTTAGGGATGTTTCATCTTCGTTTGTTGAGTATTTTCGGTATAACAATAGTTATCATCTAGTGTGAGATGTGCTACCGGTTTGGAGGAATATGTAATGGTTAGAAAAGTATCAGTTCGCCAATTATGTGGCAGAGGTATGAAAGGTCAGTAGATATGACCTGAGTGTAGTGCAAGAGACACTAAGAAGATCTCGCATATTACGGATATCACTTATGCTATACGCGTGATTCATCAAAAAGTTATGTAGATCAAGATGAGGAAACTCTGTATTAGTGTTAGGTACTATGTCACTTGCTAATGAGCAAAGTGTTCCGCCTTGGACAATGTGTTGTAACGCTTTGGGAAGATAAGGGTAAAGTTACACCTAGGTTTTGTTGGACGCATTTGAGATTATAAGAAAGTAGGCCCTGTAGTCCTATCAATTAGATTTGCCTGAGGAATTGAATGGTGTTCATGACACATTTCACGTGTCGAATCTTAAGAAGTGTTTGGCTAATCGAACACTGTAAGTGCCTTTGGATGAGATTTCAAGTAAATTCCTACGTTGAATTTTTGTAGGAAGAGCATGTGGAAAGTTTTTTGAAAGAAGAGTTATGAAGTTTGAAGCTTAGTAGGATTGCCATCGGGTCAGGTTCGGTGAATTCGAAACGTGTGCCTTAAATTCACGTTGGGAACGTTGAATGATCAGATGATGTTGAAGTACCCCTTGAAAGCACATTTTGTCTATAAATGTTTAGTAGTTTGAATGTATAGGGACTAAATACTTTTAAAGGGAGGTAGAAGTAACCTTTTATCCTTTTTGTGTTCCTGAATAAATTTTATTTATATTCCCTTTGACTATTTTACTTTTGTCACTTTATCAGATTTTTGTACCTGTGTTTACGGTGGTGATTAAAGAGACATGTGAATAATCATGGTTTTAATGTAATGAAATAATCCCCTATTGGAAGGTAATATTGTGTTATGTGTATTCTGGGTGGTTTGACCCGTGAATTTTGAGAAATGCCGAAAAACGAGTCTGGCACGTCTGTTAATGTCCTCGGGTATTAGCCATGTTAATAAAGATTATAATATTTGGTTTGTTTTAATTCGGCTTGCTTAATTTTTTGTTGTTGTTTAATTATGTTTATAGCCTTATGCTTGTTTATGTACTTGTACATGTGACCTATCATATCTACTCTGGGTCTAGTAGAGACTTAACACAGTAAAAAACGAATCTTAATGCTGGGTATAAGCTCTCCATGCGTGTTTTGTATACCCAAACCAATAGGGTCATAAATGACACATTGTCCTTACCCTTTGATTATGAGCTTAGTTGGACCGACAAGTGATCTGATATTGTTTCAACCAATATGTTCTTAATTAATTGGTACTGATTTGGGTGGTGACTACCGTTATAATAAAACAACCGGTCAAGCACAATGAGGGTACAGTCCCGATGGGCGTAGTGTTAAAAGCAGGAGTGCACCACTGCTTTTTAATTCCCTATGATGAGATTATAATTAGACAAATGGATCCTTATATGCGGATGCGTTGAATCGGTGCTAGTATTGTTTCTATCTAGTACTTAGTAAGAGAGTATCCTGTATACCTTTGCCCTTTTTGTGTTCTGAATATTTCATTTATAGTCCTTTGACTATTTGACTTTTGTCAGTTTATTCAGATTTTTATACCATGTTGACGGTGTGTTGATTTTATGAGATATGTGATGAATTGTGTTTTTATTTTTGATTAATAATCTCTTTTGGAAAGGGTATTAAATTGTGTATGTGTATTACGTGTGGTTTGACCCGTTAATTTTATTAAGAAATGCCTAAAAACGAGACCAAGACACGCGTCCGTTAATGTCCAAATGAAGTTTTGAATGGTGTAAAGTTGAAGAATATGTCGTTAAATTCTCTAGGATAAAGAAAGAAGTATTTTTAAAGTGAATAAAAATGCTAATTAACTTTGGGGTAAATTTTACGGTGAGTTTTACGAGTATTTAAGTATCCGACACAAAAGAAAGGTCCGAGACCCCATGGGATACCATGGCCTGTCAAAAGAAACTAAGAGACAAGGTTGACTTAATTTTAGCTAACCTTGTACCAAATTGTAAATAAGAAATTGTTTTGGCCCCTTTTATTTTTTTTCCCCCTTATCTCATTTTTACACATAGTTCATTTTCAAGAATCAAAAAATATCCTCTCCCTTCTCTCTTGTGTTCGTCCGCACCTACAACATACACACTCTCATAATTTTTGAAGTTTGATCAAGAAAACATGAAGACATATATAATTTGGGGTTGATTCTAGTGTTATGTGTAATTCATTTGAAACAACGTTTGTGGTGTTAGTCCGATTCCGTGTCAAAAGCTACAAATTTGAAGGATTTCCTTGTAAGTTTTCAATTGATTTCGTTTTTTACTTTTAGGTTTATTTTGAGCATAGATGTAGTTAGTACAAGTTGATCTGATGTGAAAATTGATTATTGGAAGCGAAACGAAAGAAAAAGGTGTTGTTTGGGTTTCGAGTAAAAAAAGAAATGGTAAAAGAGGGTTTTTTGTAGTTTTTGATGTCGTGGTCGTGGATGGTTGAATAATATAATGATGGCTAGAATGCATACGTTTTGATAGTAGCGTTGTATGCTATTCGGGCTATATTTTTCAGTTATTTCTTGGCTTATTTGGGCTATAGCCACGAAATGGATTCCCAAAATCACTATAAATGATTTTGATTTTTTTGTGTTATGGCGAGTATGTTGTGACTATTTTTTGAGGCTTATGGTAGTAACCAATACATACGTAGCTTACTAGCTTATTTTAAGCTTAATATATGTAATTTTGAGCATATGGGCTCACGACCCAATAAATCCATTTAAGGGTCGAGGCTAAGTTGGGAAGGGCTTATTGTGGTCCATATTATTTTCTACAAATAAGTATATACTTATATATGTAAATGGAAACTCTTGGTATTTGAGGACTTGGATCGTATTTTGGACTTATATATGTCCTAATGGACCCTTGTTGGGCCTTAAGGCCCAATAAGAGCGATCAGCGTAGTTATAGAAATTTTTGAATGGACTTTTGAAAGTGGAAATGTATTTACGCAAGAAAGATCTTGAACGATATTATTAAGGAAAAACGTGTTGGTAAGCAATACCGAATGAAATTTTGGAATTTATGTCAAAAGTATCGATATTTAGATAAAATGTGAAAATAAGGATTGAAACCTTAAGAAAACGTTTGTATAAACGTACGAGTTCTAGTCGAAATTGGTCGAAAAAAGTTTATACTTATAAATTTTGCTTTAAAAACATATTTTGATTATAAATATAAGAATAATAAATTATTTACTTTATTTATTTAATAAATTCACTAAAAGACGAAAAATATAATTTTTCTCGAAACTTCTCTAATGTGTTTATTAGAGTAAATTGCAAAAATCGTCCCTAAGATTTAGCAAAATTGCGTGTTCGTGTCCCAAAAAGTTTGAAAGTGCAAAAAATTGTCGTTATGGGTTTTCGCAAGAGCAAAATATTAGTCCCACATAATTTAAGCCAAAATAGCATGTTTCGTCCTTAAGGTTTACGAAAATGCATGTTTTAGGTCGTTAACCCAGGGATGAAGTTTTTTACGAAAAATTATGATTTTTGGACTATATAGCACTTTCAAACGATTTGGGACGAAACAATGCCAATTTTGGCTAAACTTATGACGATTTTTTGCTCAATTTAACACTGTTTATTATGAGTAAAAAAAAAACGTTTCGTGTACAACCGAATGAATGATTATTTTTTTGAAGTCTCTAATGTACCGAATGGACTTGTCGAGATATCTTACAATTAATAATTATAAATATAATTATAAATACTTATCTATTATACGCTAAAATAGTAAATATATATGTATTATCGAGGAATGAGATTGGATAAATATGGAGTTAAGTCGTAACTCACACAACCACCTAAGATTGTTTTGTGTTGTAATTATAACAACGCGTTTAAGCTCTATTGCATAAAACGTGAACTTTGTCTTGGAATAAGGATGATTAAAATAGGACATTAAACGGGACTAGGTCGGTGTGCGTGCGTCGTTGCATTGCTTGTGTGATTAAATAGTTGGTTGTTAAAGACATGCTTTGGTGAGTTTTCGCGTACCCCACATTTTTACCAGTTTTTCCGTTGGGGAAAATTGATACTCAAATGTGTTTTTGAAATGTTTTTCGAATTGATCTGTGCGAAACGTGGTTTTGTTTTTAGGACAAGATATGTGCTTATAACTGTTATGTGAATATTATGTGCTGTATGATTGTTTGGAGCGAATGGGTACGACTACCCAGTATTTGTGTGATTATTAGAACAGATGGGTCACCAACGCCATAGTTGTGGTGTAAGGTCCTGCCCTAATTTTTAGTGCTCCACTGGTAGCCCTAATTAGGTGCATTTTTGTAATGCGTAAGTGACATATGGTAATTGATATCTGTGAGGCTAAGGTTGTTTCAGTAATATTCACTGTCATATGGCACTTATAGTCCACTGTTGGAAATATTGGCAAAACATTTGGGTGTAAGGTCAAACCTACGAGCTTACCAACATTATTTTGACATTATTCGAGTATCATTTTCAGGTGTAAGTGAAATAAGATATTGTATTGGTGATTGATAGTAGACTTAGAAAGTAACCCGAGTGAATTCGTTTGATAGTCTTTCTAGTTTGTTGTTTGATTCTATTTTTTGATGTTTTGGATTAAGTTGATTCTGGTCCCCTGTTGAGGTGCAATTGGAAATAATTGTAAGAGATTGTGGTTTTTAGTGCGATTTAGACATCACATCGAGTTTGTTCGAGGTTGATGGTCTCATAGCACTTGGAAGTTTATGCAATGTAGTTTTTCTCTATTTTGATCTTGTAGTTTATGATTGATTCATTATGTTTGCATCCCATTTTCCGCCATTATGGGGTGTGATAAGTTAAACCAAGCCTAAGTCTTAAGAATGATATGCCGCCTCAAAATAAGTAGCCATTGCACCAAACAAACAAATCAACATTTAATCAGATTTAACATGGTTAATACAGTTTTCTATTATTTGGCTTGTAACGCTTCTTTATCTTGTCATTATTTGACTTCGTGTTTATTGTGTTTTGAATTAATATTTGTCACCACTAAGCCTGTGCCAGTCTCTCAGGCTGAAAACCCCCCATTTACCACTAGTAAATATGTACAACATATGTTTAACAAGTAATTAGACTAATCTAGATAGATTAAAATACTGATAGAATATTAGGTTAACGTTCGCTCTTAGTGTTTGACACCCTACTTACCGTGAAGCTACATCTTGAACGAGTACACTACCCGTTAAAGTGTTGTTTTCTGGTTTGTCGGCTAAATATAAATGTAAAACTTGATAATCACTAAATAACACCACAACGACAACACATCAAGTTTTTGGCGCCACTGCCGGGGAGTGAATAGTTTAATCTTTGTTCTTATTAGTATTTCTAACCTTTAATTTGCTTAGCTTAGTGAAGAATTAATTGCTAATTGCGTGTTTTAATTGTGTGTTTAATTTACTGCATTATTTATTTCTGTATTGAATACGACGTATTCAGGTTACTGAATACGCCGTATTGGTCCATTTAACCATTTCTCTGTAACAAATCTATCACAGGTAAAAATGGACAACCCCAACATCACTATGGAGGAGTACATCAGACTTGAAGAAGAAAAAGCCCAAAAGCAAGGCGAGACGTTCGATTGGCAGACTGCCACAGTACGATAAAAAAGAAGGATTATTGCGAAGATGAGGATAAGTTACTTCACAAATTTTGAAGCTGAGTTCGTAAGCCATCGCCTTTGGAACCATCACTAAGAAAGGCAAAAATATCTTTTATCTCGAGCCGGCTATAATCCCTATTACGCAATTAATCTTTAAAAACAACAGTTGAAAAGATACATGTAGGTTTGAAAGTTTTCTAAATATGGGTGATACTTACAATTGGGTAACTGCTAAACACGTTTTGGAAAATTTGGATTTTAATGAGTTGGACTTTAACGCCCTAGATTTTTTTGAAACAAATTTCCCAGCGAATTTGCCTTAACGTGAATGATTAACTAAACCGTTCAATTTCTTGCCGAATTCAAATTATGGAATCCAAGAGTTTTTCAAAAAAATGAAACACCATTTTCCAAAATTAAACACAAGGAATTCTATTCAAAAAAAGAATGGAATGCTTTTAATAAACGATTTAAAAAATAAGAGAAATTTAACATATTAAATATCAAAGAAGATCTGTTTTCCTATGGAATCCTTTGTGATGAGTTTTTCAAAGTAAATAAAGGAAATGGTGATTGCGATCATAAAATCAATAAACCTCCTTGGGTACCTGATGCAAATAGTAGCAATAAAAGCCTTTCAAACAGTTCCTACAAAAACAAAAATCTTGAAATCATCGTAACCAACCCATTTATGGATTAAATTCTCAGAATTTTTAAACAACCCGAGGGGTAGTAACGTATATTAGAGTAAAAAACCTATTTGAAAACCTACATAATGCCTTTATGCATTCCCGTTCGACCTAAGGTTAGTTTTATCAAAGATGGGAACTAACATACATCTTGCAAGGATTGCTAAAAAGTCCAATCCTCAGCCATTCTGTTCAAATTTATATATACGCTAAGTTTTTTAGTGTTCCCATAAATACGACATATTTCAGAGTTCTAAAAATTAAATGGCCGATCCTTCAAACATACACGTCTTGACTCGGTAATTACAAGGTATCCAGACCCCAGCTATAAAAACCATTCAACCATGCAAACTTTGCTAGGTTTTTTGGAAAAGTGACCAAACCAGAACCAAAGCAATAACGACTCTATCGTGGTCAAATCCTATATACCATCTTATGGAAGAAGGATTGGGATATACAAATGCAAGAATGGTGATCAAACAATTTATTGTTTGGTTATGTGAAACACCATTTGATAAGGAATTCGAAGAATTTTGTAAGCAAAATTCAAAAAGTAAGAATGATAATGATGTGGGCGATGATTACTGGACGAACTACAGTCCTCATGATGAATGAGTGCGTATGAAATTCGAGGAGACCAATCCAACCAAGATTTGCCAAGAAAAGATCAAGGATCACAAATTGATCGTCACCAATCACGAATTAATGCACTATGTAGAAGGAAACACAAGATCGAAGGTATACCACAAAGAATGACAAGAAAGTTCAAAAACGAATTCGAAGATTGGGTAAAGATCAATGGTTGGTTGATAAAAAAGTGACGAATGTGTTAATAATTTAAGCAAAGAAAGAGAAAGGTCGAACTTAACGACCAACTAAAACAAAAGTGCTCCCCGAGAGACAACCCAGTTGTTTTTAAATTGTCTGTCGCATTTAAATTGTTTGAAAAACTGAGTCTGTCTTCCCAGACATTACATACGGCGTATTGAACCCCTCAGGATACGGCGTATGTATGTCTGGACGTTATCAGTATTTTTAATTCTAGTATTTAATTTCCAGTATTTAAATTGTTTTTACAGGTTTACATACGGCGTATCTTAGGGTTTGGGATACGGCTTATTGTAACCTGTATAGTTGTGTGTTTAATTGTTTGCCTAATTTTTAGATAGCCGAGGTAGAAATTGCAATGACCTCTTCTATACTTTCATGCAGGGACTTGCAACAAACGAAATTGACTTAATGGAATACTCTGAAAATTCAGTGTTGGAACTCACACGTCATTCTACAAAGCCCTCATCAACATACTTTTTGCTCAAACACTCAAAATGGAGAACCATCCAGAGCAAACTATCAGGGGAATTTCCTCGTTCTAATTCTATTTCCCGTATTATTTAATTGTTTTGTCTATACAACGAGGACGTTGAATAATTTAAGTGGGGGGATGGAGAATTAGAACGTACCTGTCCTTATTTTCACAAATAAAATGCTACATGCTTAAAAATGGACCAAATTTAAAAATTTTAGCATACTTTTTGTGAAAAATTACTAGTTACATTACCTAGCGCACTATAACCCTTAATGTTAATTTTTAAGAATTAAGCCTATTCCGTTTCCAATTGCTTACTAAAAATTCCACAAAATATGATGTGCGGATATAGTAGTAGACTTTAGAACTTTGTTTGGTATATTCAACTCGATGACCCTTAATAGATCGATACAATGATTAGATGGAGTAACATGCTTAAATGGTAAATTTCTAGGATTAAACCAAAAAGCCTACATGTTGTTATATTAACTGACTACACTGGGTAGTTAACCCCCGCGTAACCCTTTTCTTACTCTCACTTTTAGTGTAAGATACCCCTAGAATAACCTACTGAGCCATTCCTTTCTTTTTCCACTTTGCACCTTAGCCTACCATGTAGATTAAGCTTATTTTACCAATGTTGCTAGTTGCTTTCGTGTAAAGTTTTGTATTTCTTGTGTCAAAGTTAAATTTTTTTATCTCTGCAATGGTCGGGAAATTGCACAATGCAATGGGAAAAATATGTAGCTCGTAAGTTTCACTACTTTTGTGATTATGAATTATGCCCAAAGAAGAAGTGCTACAAGGAAAAAAATTATCCGGACAAATTATGATAGTGAAGACGGTGAAATCACACCGAGGTTTATTATGTATTGTTCAAAAAAATGAAAAAAAAGAGAAAAAGCAAAAAAAAAGAGAAGGAAGAAAAATAGTCGGTTCAAAAGAAGTTTATACCAAAGGAATTACTTAGAAGGATCGATTATTCGTTGATACGTTACAAAATCAACGATGTAAAGTCTTGTAAAAAGTGGTCGATATCACCACTTATGTAAAAGTATGTAAAGAGCGGGATGTAAGGGAAGTTGACCGTTATGGGAACGCCAACTTAGGTTGTCTTTGTCATTTCTGTGATCGAGGCGTCTGTCTATATGTTCGAGTCTTTGTCATGGAACGGTCAGGGGAAAGTTACTAGCAACCGTACCTTATTTGTTGGCTTAATCTATTTGTTTTGTGAATTTTACTTAACACCCATTTTACTTCCCTTTCCTAGCAACTAACCTTAGTGTCTACTCGAACGAGGACTTGTTTGAGCATGCATGTCTATTCAGTCGTTACGGCCATGTATGCATGTCTCAACTATCTTGTTGGATGACGACTTTCGGTGAAAGTTAGAAGCTCCCTACCCTATATCATTCTTCATCCTAACCGCTGGTTAAACACGAACATAGATGTGTTCGGATTGTATATGTATATTTCGTCATTACGGCCATGTATGTACGATACAGCTGCCTTGTTGGTGTGGTACTTATGGTGAAAGACTGTTGAATGATCAACCGTAAGCCTTCTTAACCCAATTTAGCTTTTGACTTGTTCTTCCTCAGCTTTAGCGGTGGAGATGTGTATGCTTGCCAAGCCTATGATACAAAGCTAATCACGACCGAGAAATTGAGCGTACTACTTAAATGTTACACCCTAGATTAGTTGAGTGATCTGAGTGTTTTCATTTCCATATTTCGTGAGGAGCTCGGTTATGTACATGTGATTAGGACAAAACGATGCTTAAACGGAAAATCCTCAACTTCGGTTGGGACATATTTTCATAAACTAAACTTTTTCTAAAGTCTACTTGAGGACAAGTAGGATTCAAGTGGGGGATATTTGATGACATCAAATAACGTCACTTTATTATATCATTTATCCCATCTATTTTGCCCACTTTTATATAATTATTGCATTATTTGGTACTTAATTGCTTTAAAGTTTATAAATGCAGTAATTTAGGAGTGTTTTGTGAAGACAAGCTAAAAGGCGCATAATTTGGAGCTAAAACGAAGATATTTGAAAATTTCTAAAATTTCACCAATACGCCGTATCCAACTAAAGAGATACGACGTATCTGCGCCAAGACTTCACAAGAAAACGCGTTTGACCAATTCTCAATACGGCGCATCCATGCTGTCTACATACGTCGTATCCATGAAGATGACTATTCAAAGATATAGTAAATCAAGTAAATTGGGAATGATATCAAGTATTTATTACGAACGTAGCACGTATTCCAAGGAATCCAGCCCAATACGCCGTATCGACCTTGCTGGATATGACGTATCGAGTCTTTTTCAGACACTATAAATAGAAGACTCAAAAATGGGTTTTTAGTGTGCAATATCATATTCTTTATACCATACTTACTAAAAGACAAAATTTAGAAGAGAAGATCAGCCACCAAGGTCAAGCATTGATCACGAATCCATAGAAGACATTGTATAATTTTTACTCTCTTAATCATTTGATTTCAATTGTTTGATTACGCTTGTATAATTACAATAGTTATGGGCTAATACCCTCAGGTATTAGCCATCTTAATGAAAGTTCAATGTTTGGTTTGTTTTAAAATCAATTTCTTAATTTATCGTGGATTGTTTAATTGTGTTTATCACGTTATAATTGTTTATGTGTTTGAATAGGTGACCTATCATTCAACTAGATCTAGTAATACGGACCAAGTAATCTAGATACTAGGATAGCTCTCCATATCTTGTTTCATATTACTGGACCAATAGGATCACAAATAACGTTCTGTCTTTGTCTTTGAATTACGAGCTTAGTTGGACCGATAGGTGACCCGTTTATGTTTCAGCAATCATGCTCTTAATTTACTAATAAAGATTAGAATAGTGGACTACCAGTATATAAAACACCTTCAAACAATAAGTGGGTAAAGTACCGTTGGGTTAGGGTTTTAACAGGATCACCACTGCTTTAATTCTCTAAGATAGATTATAATTAAACTAAAGGATACTTTATGTGGATGTGTTAATTGTGACAGGATTAATCGTATCTAGGTCTTAGGATGATGTCCCGCCTAAGTCTTAAGAATGATATGTTGCTTCGAGATAAGTAAATCATTGCACTAAAACAATCAAACCAACATTGAACCGGATTTAATATGGCTAGTACAGTTTTCTATCATTTGGCTTGTACTGCTTTTCTATCTTCTAATTTTCTTCTTTTGTGTTTATTGTCTATTGAATTGGTATTTGTTTCCACCAAACCTGTGCCAGTCTCTCAAGCTAAAAACCCCCATATCATTAGACAACGTACATAGCATAGGTTTAACCAATAAATAGACTAATTAAAATACTGATAAAATATAGGACTAATTTTCCACTCTTAGTGTTCGACACCCTACTTACTGCGAACTTCATCTTGACCAGGTACACTGCTCGTTAAAGTGTTGTTTTAGGTTTGTCGGCTAGATATAAATTTAAAACTTGATAACCAAATAATTGAACCTACACGACAGCACATCAAATGCAAACAAGTGTAGAAATGAATTTCAATACATCCTAAACCATAGACAAGATAAAACCTTGAATGGAAAGGAGGATCAAAATCACTTAAAGCTTGCAAAAAAAATCGAACAACAAAAAAATGTTAAACCACACGAACACACAACAAGATCACCTACTCGGTTAACTCTTGATACCACTTGTAAGATTATCTAATCCATATCATAACATGAACACAAGTAGAAGAATATAGAAATTAGAAAGAGAAGAGAGAGTTATAGAAATTAGAGAGAGAAAGAGAAAGAGGTGGTGAAAGGAATGTAATGCTTATAAAACAAGTAAAACATCCAACCCCCTCTCCATAGGAGGAGAGGGGTATTTATACTTAATTAAAACCCTAGGGACGCCTCCTAGGTAGGCTTTATGGGCCGGGTTTGGGGTTTATACCCTTAACTTAGGCCCAATTAGCTTAGGATTTCCCGTAAACATTTTCTATGCTAAATACAAGGTTTGGGAGTGTTAGCCTTAAAATATTGAGTCGAACATGAAGTTCGTTCATTATGTATTTAAGTCTCGGTCAATCAATTAGTTAACGTTGTAATAGGAAAGTATTGGGAATCGGGCTCGATAGTTAATCTAATATTGTATATGTTTCGGGTTTAATCCCAAGCAAAACCCGAGCCCGGGTCCTAGTCAATTATCCCGAACGTCACTTAATGTGTCGGTGTATATAAGTAACTTTTCCTCTTTGGAAAAGTTAGTTGTTCATTTTCTAAATAATATCATTTTCCAAAATCTCTCTCTCTAGAACAACTTACCTCTCTTTCTCATTTCTAAATCAAATTCGTGTATGATATATATGTTATGAAGTGTTAAACGGGATCCTATAATTGGCATCAGAGCAAAGGGTGGATTCGTGTCTGATTTGTGTGGTTAAATAAGCTCAAATTCGTGGCTTATTTTGTGAAAAAAATACCCATGGCTCAATTTTTTTGTGTCTAATGGTTTGTTAATCTTGATCTTCTCTTGTTCTAAACATCAAAGAGGCTAGGTTGTATCAATTTCGTGTGTTATACAAGCTTCAAGTTTGAAAAATAAGCTTTAAAAGGTTGGTGTTCTTCGTGGAGAGTTGCTTCATTTATGACGATCCAAGAAGAAATACATGTTATAGGA
>BQNB010008317.1:43691-85359 GCA_026074375.1 Tanacetum coccineum | reverse complement strand
ATTTTAAGAAATGCCGAAAAACGAGTCTGACATCTCCGTTAATGTCCAAATGAGTTTTGAAAGGGTTTAAAGTGAAAGTATGTCGTCTGAATACTCTAGGTTAATAGAAAAGTATTTTTAAAGTGAATAAAAATGTAATTAACTTTAGGGCAACTTTTACGGTTGAGTTTTACGAGTATTTAAGTGATCCTGACACAAAAAGAAAGATCCGAGACCCCTAGGATCCCATGGCCGGTCAAATGGTCAAGAGGGAACAAGAAGTTTAGTTTTTAGCATGGTTGTCTAAAGTGTGTATCAATATATTCCTTCCACTAGTTTATTTTTATCCTTATTATTTCAAAAAAATAAAAAATAAATAAAACACACACACTTTGGTGTGTGCTCTCTCCACGTCTGAACTCCACGCACACACATAATATATTTTTGAACTTTGATCAAGAAAACATGAAGACATTAATATTTGGGGATGATTCTAGTGTCCGGGTATTCATTTAAACAACGTTTGGATTGTCCGGTTCGTGTCGAAATCTACAAATTTGAAGATTTCTTGTAAGTTTTCAAATTTAAATTTCGTTTGTTATTTTGGGTTTATTTTGATGCATAGATGTTAGTTGTACTAGTTGATCGTTTTGAAAATCGATTTTTGGAAGCGAAATGAATAAAAAAGGGTGTGTTTGGTTCGTGTATGGTAAAAAGGAAAAAGAGGGTTTTTGTAGTTTTGATGTTGTGGTCGTGATGGTTGAATAACATATGTTGCTAGATAGCTTATTTTGAATAATAGCTTGTATAGCTTATTCGTGGGCTTATTTTTAAGCATTTCGTGGCTTATTTTGGGCTTATAGGCCACGTCTTTCATCAAGATCACCAGGGAAGTGATTTTTGATTATTTTGTGTTATGGATTTCTCCACCATGAGAGTATCCACTGGGTCACAAGATTCAAAGCCATATTTCTTTAGTGATCCAAGAGCATATTTAGATTGGTTTATGAAGATGCCTCTGGGACTTTGAGAAATCTGTAGTCCTAAGAAAAATGAGATTTTACCCATCCTCGACATCTTGAATTTTGAACACATAATTTTAGCGAATAGATCACAAAGTTCAGGAGTAGATCACCATGAGAAATCTACTTGATCTTGATTCTTCTTCTTACTTCTTTCAAAAGATCATCTTGCTGTGATAAATTGTTGTATTGTTAGTTGTACATCAAGTGTAGTTGTGTTATCATCGATTCTCGTGTGTGAGAAATTCGGTGATCATCTTTGTAACCTATAGAAGTGTACCATCGTTGTGAAGGCTTCTCCGCCAAGTGAAAGGAGCTCGGTGACTAGTGTTTAACAAGCTCTCGAGTAGGTGACTCGGGGAGTGGAGTAGGGAAAGGAAGGTGTCCTTATAGCCGAACCACTATAAATACTTGTGTCCCGGTGATCTCTTTCTATACTCTATCTTTTCTTTACTCTTACATCTCTTACTTATTTTTACTGGCGTTGTATAATACATTTCACGACGATTCCGAAAAGGTAAGAAACTTGTCAAACGGATTAATAACGAAAAAGTTACGTTAAAAACGAGTTATACGTTAATTAAACGGAGTTTATAAAATAACTTTTTTTATAAACTATGTCAAACAGCAACTTGGATATTTTTATCAACTAAAACACATTTTTAGGATTCTAAAATGATAAGAATCATGATTTTTCGATTTATAACGAATAAGTTATGAATTTCGCGGGTTTTCGGTAATTAAAAGTTAATTTTATAAACTATGAACAGTAAAAACACTATTCCTGACAGAAAGTTATATTTTTGTAAACCTTATAAATTGATAGGATTTTCAATAACGAGAACGTCCTCGAAAGAATCACTAAAAACGGAGCTATAACGAATAAAATATGACATTTACGGGTTTTACGACGATAAAAACTATATAAGTGAAACTCATGTCTGGTGCGAACAGTAAAATTTACTATTCATCAGAGGACCAAAATTATAAAAATGTCAAATATCGATAACCCGTCTTAATACGAAGAGATGGGCATAAGAAACGCAAGAAACGGATTAGAAACGTGAAAGTTATGACGATTTTACCAAAAGTATGTTTATAAACGTTTTAATTTTATAAACATGTTTTCACTCAAATATTTAGATGGTGATTAGCTATATAGAATCATGCATGGTAGTACTTACCCAATGTGATTAGTACTTATACGACCTTAATTTAAATAGGTTGCATCTGACGATTTGCGTGGCGCATTATCGGTGATATTCTTGTTATTCGCTCACTAAAGGTGAGTTCATAGCCCCACGTTTTACATGCTTTTGTTTTACAAAGTTTTTGGGGTGAGAAACATGCAATGTTTTACAACTGGACACAAGTGGTTAAGTTTCATATTATGATTACATGTTGCCTAAGTAGCTGATAACCCAATCTGAGCCCATTATCATAAACTGTCAATTACTGGATTGTGAGCGCGAATGCTATGAATAGATCTATTGGGTTTGGACCAACCCCGTTGGGTGTTACTATCATTGGACAAACCCGAACGTATACCATGTCGGATATAGGATGTTGAGGGTTAGAACTCACCACGGGCAATGTAGGCATTATTTTGGTATATACACGTTCAAGCTTCAGTGCATGAGCTTAGAGCAACGTAAATTCATTTATATGATATCTGCCCATTGTTGATTATCAGACACTTGGGAAATCTTGTGGTCTACAATATATGATTTTCAAAACCTGTGAATTCCACAAACATTATTATGACGTTTTAAGCAATGTTTTTTCCGGGATAGTAAGCACGAGGTACTAAGGGATACAATTGGTGGTTTGATTGAGATATCTTTGCATTAAAGATTTTTGTCGCAATTTACATTTTGTATAACTGTATGGGCTAGAAATCTTTGTACTTTGAACAAGTGGACAAGTGAAGCTTTGGCTTTTTTAACAAATACTTTGTTAAAATCCAATGTATCAGTTTTAAACGACTTTGGGGTGTTACATATGGGGTGTTATCAAAGGGACTAGTATTACAGAGATAGTTGTTTCCATTACTCGTGCTGGTCCACGCGGTACTAAACTTGGTCCTGAGAAATCCATTAACATCCCCGATAACAAGATTACGTATGAAGGATTGACTTCAAAAGATATTATTGACCTTGACTTTGTTGGTACACATGCTGACATTGCTAGGATTTCATTTGTGCAAAATGTTCATGATATTGTTGTGCTTAGGCAAGAACTTGAGAAGAGGAAACTTGAGCACCTGAGAATAGTTCTAAAGATTGAAACTAAAGATGGGCTTAAAAACTTGCCTATCATGATTTTAGAGGCAATGAAGCTACCAAATCCTTTGGGGGTTATGATTGGTAGAGGAGATCTTGTAGTTGAGTGTGGATGGGAGATGATGGCAGATATTCAAGAACAAATTTTATCCATATGTAGTGCAGCTCATGTCCAGGTAATTTGGGCAACGTAAGTACTTGAGTCACTTGTAAAAACTGGTGTGCCTACTAGAGCTGAGATAACGGATGTGGCATGTGGAAAGAGGTCAGTCTTTAAATCTTTTTTATATCTCTTATTGAATGTAAGGCTGTTGCAATTTTGAACAGAAACCAACCCATGTTGAATGTTTGTTACAGGGCAAGTTGCATAATGTTGAACAAGGGAAAGCATATATTGGAAGCTATCGACACTTTAGATACCATACTAAAAAGCAGCTCCACCAATATGAAGGCAGAAGCCAAACCACTTGTATTGTCCAACCACATCTCTTGATCTTGTTTGATTGTATTCTAGTACTTGTACATATATATGCTTTTGATGAAACAAAATATGGATGATCGAGTGGCCTTTCTGCTATTTGTTGTTTGGAATTTGAGTTACAAGTTAAATGACATGGCAGCCAACAGCCAGTTTCATGGTGTGATGACAATGACCATAATGGCAATGCTAAATAGCTGGTATAAACAAGTATATTAAACTTCCAAAATAAATCTTGATAGTTCTTCATCATTTGTTATTCTTGCATTTAAAAAAGGGAAATACAAGCTTTTTTTTTGTCAAAACTTTCCTCCCATATTTGGGAGGATTTGGAAGGAAAGTGTACATTGAGATTACAAAAACTATTATGTTGACCGAATTACCCATGTTCTTTTTATGTTCTTGGTCATTTTAAAGGGTAAACTGGTAAATTCATATTTCTCATCTCTTTTCTTTCTCTTCATTCATTTTAAACTTAAGAACACAAAACAAGTTATTAACTTTCTTTTCTTTTATGTTACTTTCCTTTCTTTTCTTTAATTTTCTTTCTTTTCCTTTCTTGAAGTAACTCGAGAACAGAGCGTAAAGTTCATGACAAATGCATTGTGTTGATTCATTTGAGACCACCAAAAAAATCTGAAACCATCTAGATAAAACTTTTAATAAGATTGAAATTGGAAAATTTCATTCACATGTTATTTTACACAAGGGCTTAGATGTGGTTTCTGGGTCCCCAAGTCTTTATGATGTCAATAAACTCTTTTTCGGGCCATATATATGCACTTAACTAGCATATCCTATGAAGCATTAACTTGTAAAACAAGCAGTATCCATTTCTCAAGCTATATTATTGCTGTAGTACAGAGCAAAGGTTCAGGATCATGTGCATAGACAAATAACCAAACTCCAATAGATAACATTAGTTTTACCCAAAAATCGGTATCAGTAATGTCTAACATAACTACACTTTAACATAATAATCGGTGCTCACGCAAAATAATTAATATTCTTCATAGAATGTTCACTTCCCTCTTGATAAAACCTTCAAACGAGCACTTTTGTCTGGGAAATTTGCTTTGCTGTCTTCATTTCTATAGCTGGTTTAGTTCTATTCTCATTTCTTATCGAAAATATGCAGGTTAGCTACTGATTGTTTTTATATAATAAGCTGTGTAAATATGAATGTGTCATTAAATATTGCTATATCCTTTATTACAGACGTACCTTCGGTCCACAACCATACGATTAGAGGAAATGAGGGTGAAAAGACGAGATGCGGAACAGTGGATGTCCCACCGTTTGCTTCCCGATCCTCTTAAGGAGCGAATCAGGAGGTATGAACAATATAAATGGCAGGAAACTCGAGGTGTTGATGAGGATAGTTTGATCCGAAATCTTCCTAAGGACCTCAGAAGAGACATAAAGCGCCATTCAAGGATTTGTAATTGAACACCATCCTCTCTTTTCCTTTAACTCCTCTTCCCGTTATAGGATCAATTGTTGTTCCTGAATTTATGATCATTGCCATTGTTCTATGCCTGCTTTTACTTCGGCGGATAGCACCAATTTTGAGGAGACTGTCAACATGTTTTCTGAATGAGTCTTCCGTTACTGGTGTTACATGCTTTAATGGTCGATCTTCAATTGTAATATCTGGATTTATGATGATACGCTTGTGGATAAGCACAGGGACTTCATGATGGGTTGAGATAACCATCATAGTTATCAATTGTTTATGATAAATGTTTAGGATAACTATTTGTTATGT
Organism: Tanacetum coccineum; assembly: GCA_026074375.1. Classification (NCBI taxonomy): domain Eukaryota; kingdom Viridiplantae; phylum Streptophyta; class Magnoliopsida; order Asterales; family Asteraceae; genus Tanacetum; species Tanacetum coccineum. Next base: position 79,830 of record BQNB010008317.1, on the reverse strand, counting down.
TTAGGATAAGTCTTGTGTTTGTGTGAGTTATCACATAACTAGTATTTAAGGTTTCACAATGTAATCAGTTTAATCAATCAAGTTTGTCAAATAAATTGTCTAGTCTTCTCTTTATATTCTTAAGGAGCTCGCACACGCTTGAAGTGGTGCTACTATCCCGATACAACCCGAACCGGGTCCTATCAACTGGTGCTTTCATTGAGAGCTCTCGTTGAGAGGGTTTTCGATTAGGGTTTCAAAAAAAACACAACAAACTACTGTTCATCAATCACTATTCCGGGGGTACTGTTCACGGTTCACTATTCACCAGAAAGTACTGTTCATCAAGCGTTACTGTTCATCAGTAATTTTTTTTAACTGTTCTTCGAGTTATTAACCGCTGGAGTATTATTCATGGCATCAGGCGGCAGCAATCGGGACGCGGAATACGCACTATCTAAGCTCTTGCAAATGGGTACGGTGGCCGAATATGAGAGTGAGTTTGTGATACTTGCAAATCGAGTAACGGGTATCTCTCAATCTTTACTTAAATCGTTTTATATCTCTGGACTTAAACCGGCTCTACAATGTGCACTCTTAAGATCAAACCCTACAACTTTAGGCGAAGTTTTTTTATTAGCCCGTGCAACGGAAGCACGCTTCACGGACCTACAAATTTGGGAACTCTTGAGGTCGAATCCTACAACTTCAGGAGAAGCTTTTCGTGCCTTTATAACGGAGGCTCGTTTTGAGGCAATTGTAGGGAAAGAGCCGAACATTAAAGAGAAAGTATATATCATTCCATCATGGCCAAGTGAAGAAGCTCCACATGTGGTTAAAGGACCCTTAGATGCTAATAAAGATATTGGTGTTGTTGAGGTTAGTAGCGCGATAGACGATGTTTTCGATATTGGTAAGAGTAATGTGGAAAGCATGGAAGTTCGGAGTGAGTTTAGCGAATTTTCAGAAAATAAAGAAAGTGTGGAAGAGGTTGTTGTGGGTGGTGGTGAAGCGTGTGGGGTTGGCGAGGATGAGTTGAATAGAGTGATATCGGCACTTAAGGATGGAGGTGGTGAATTTGATGGTCGTTTGGATGAAATAAATTTGAATTTAAGCGAGGAATTTGTGGACAACGGGGTAAGTCCTATACCCACTTCTTCGGTGGCTCATGAAAGTCCGCGATTTCACCAACTATGGGAAAGAATTGGTATCGGTGATGCTCACGGGCTCATGGATAATGGGCGCAACCATAAATTTGTTCAACCAAATGTGTGTGGATGGATGTCGGACTCTCAATCGGCATATTCTTTATATCACCTTGAGGGCAAGGTGATTTTTGAAGGAGTGGGGAGTGTTACGGCATGGGTAGCGGATGGCGGAAGAATGGTGTTGTGTTATGTCCAAGGTAGTGGAAGGCGGAAGAGGAAAAAAAAGGTATTGGTTGCGGTAGCGGAAGGCAGGAGAACTGCGGAAGTAGAAGACGGGACTGCGGAAAGATTAGGATATGGGATCCCGGAATCAAGAGAGTTTTTCAAGACAACACCTTGAGGACAAGGTGGTTTCGAAGGAGTGGGGAATGATACGCCCCGGGCTTTATGTCATGTGCTAGTATATCTATCTTTATGTTTATGTTTTATTAGGATATGTTTGAGTCTGATAGGATAGGTCTCCAAGTGGTTTTGGATAGTTCTCCAAATCTGATAAGATAGTTCTCCAAGTGGTTTTGGATAAGTGTTTGGTTTTGTGAGTTATCACATAACTAGTATTTAAGGTTTCACAATGTAATCAGTTTAATCAATCAAGTTTGTCAAATAAATTGTCTAGTCTTCTCTTTATATTCTTAAGGAGCTCGCACACGTTTGAAGTGGTGCTACTATCCCGATACAACCCGAACCGGGTCGTATTAACTTGATTGGTGTTGTGTTATGTCCAAGGTAGTGGAAGGCGGAAGAGGAAAAAAAAGGTATTGGTTGCGGTAGCGGAAGGCAGGAGAACTGCGGAAGTAGAAGACGGGACTGCGGAAAGATTAGGATATGGGATCCCGGAATCAAGAGAGTTTTTCAAGACAACACCTTGAGGACAATGTGGTTTCGAAGGAGTGGGGAATGATACACCCCGGGCTTTATGTCATGTGCTAGTATATCTATCTTTATGTTTATGTTTTATTAGGATATATTTGAGTCTGATAGGATAGGTCTCCAAGTGGTTTTGGATAGTTCTCCAAATCTGATAAGATAGTTCTCCAAGTGGTTTTTTTTTTTTTGATCCGATCCAAACGCACATAGATCTTCACAAATGATAGGCGTTTTCAATCCTATTTTCGGATCTTGGCTATTCTGTTGTTCATCTAAAAGATTCCTGCATCCTTAACTCGAAAAACTTCGTCTCCACTCAAATCACAAACCTATCTATCTTCCGAGTTAGATAAAGAAACAGAATCTAGCAAGGACGAGAGATGATTAAATTGCTGAGATTCGATACCTCCTCTCACAGATCTTCGCCAAGAAAATGACAAGGAAGGATGAAGTTTGTCTGCTACAGAAATGTCCTTGTGAGTTATCACATAACTAGTATTTAAGGTTTCACAATGTAATCAGTTTAATCAATCAAGTTTGTCAAATAATTTGTCTAGTATTCTTTTTATATTCTTAAGGAGCTCGCACACGTTTGAAGTGGTGCTACTATCCCGATACAACCCGAACCGGGTCGTATCATAGGATATGATAAGAATCAACATATTGTATTTGATACGTTTGCATTGCATTACATCGTAAAACAATTATGCCATGCAAGATGCCAAAAGTACAAGTTGTACAAGCATTAAGAAATAAGAATACATCATATCAATAATACATAATTTTATGTACAATTAAATTAAAGGTTGGTTAATCATTTAAATATGTGAGATGTTACGAACAGTTAATATAAGAGAATTTGTTTATCTTTTTAAGTGGTCGTGTAACGTTAAACTTCACTCGCCATGTAGATCTCATTAATCAGTACGTTGTATAGAAGTTGTCTCCAACACTTAATCGCATCGTGATGAGAATTCAATATCACCTAATTAAGAAATAGGTGATGAGAATTCAATCGCATCGTGACAAACCGGGCATCTTCCTTTAGAGATTCATTTGTACGACACGATATATAGTATAAACAATATTAAACAATCTTTATCAATGGCGGCGGCGATCAAAATCCTCTCCAAAACATCCGATCTAATCCCCTTCATCCTTGGTGTTTGAATTCGTTATAACCCCTGAAATTGGATCATTCATTAATTTGATGATTCTCATATCGATGTGTTAGGCGATTTTTCTCATCCTGGGATCTTAGAGTTTAGAATTTGGTTTGTCCTCCCTTAATTTTTTTTCCATTCCGTTATCTTTATTTCATTTCCGCTTTTAGCCATGGTCTCGTTACCAGAACTCCCTTCAATTCAAATTTGACCAAACTGCCAAGATATCAAAGTCGAGTTCATATATCTAACTTTCCCTGATGATTGCTCAAAGTAGGAATCTTGTAACAGAATGGGGGGGTGGGGTTGAAAGTTTTTTTTTTTTTTTTTTTTTGTTGTGTAGTGGGTATGGCACCGTGGTCCGATGTGTTCATATCCTAACAAGAGATCTAAAGTCAGAGAAGCGTTTTCGCTTTGTTCATTCATCAAATTTCTCAATTTTGAACGTCATAATGAGAATCACCCCACCCCCCCCCCCCCCCCCCCTCAACTATTGGATTGGTCGTTTTCACTTATCCGCTAATCCTGCTCGGTTTGAAAGGCCTAAAGCCCCTATCCCTCAGAAAGAGATGTCGGCGCCCTCTGGTATTGCATCAGGTCTTAAGCAGCCTATTGCCCAGCATCAAGGTGGACCTAAAGGGACTAATTTTGCAGCTATTTTGAAACCGTCTTTGGTTTTAGACGATTCTTGCCTAGTGAATAGGGATCACACGAATTGGTCATGTGAAGTTCTCCAATTTTCTTCCATTAATAACTTGCAGGTGCTCTGTTTAATGAGGGTTTTTCATACACTCGCATTGTCTATCTAGATGGTTGGTGGTTTATGGATTGAGCTGATCTTCCTAAGTCCTAAATTGAAATTCATGGAACATGTTTGGGTTACTTCGTGGTTTCGCATCCTTGGTATTGCTCAATCTGATTTTGCCGGCTAAAGAGCGGATAGTTTGGTCGACATTGAGAGTTCCCTTTAAACGCATGGTCTTTCGTCAACCTTTTCAAAAGATTGGGATCTAATGGGTAAAATAGTTGTACTAGAAGAGGGTATGAGGACCTTTTTGCAAGGAAACGTATTTGTATTATGACCAGCCATACGGAGAACATCCTGGAAAGTTTCAAGCTTATCGTAAAAGGGAAGGTTTTTTGGGCTCGTGCCAAGGAACTTTTTGTTTGGTCCCCATCTTTCAAAGAAGTTCCTGAGCAAGAGTTGTGTTCGATGACAGTCCATTAAGTCTAACGAAGAGGCCTAAAAATCTGAATCCTCGGCGACGAGAATGATAGTGAAGAGGTTTCGGACACAAAATTTTGGTGATAATGGTGAAGACAGGTTGTCGAGCATCATCAGGAGAACCTTCAAATGTAAAGGAGGTTTCCGCTGCTCCCTTTAATATTTACGGCTTGCTTGACAACATAATAACGAAGCGAAGAACAACGTATCGTCACACGTATCTCTTAATCCACCGGGTTTCACTCCTGCCAAATGATATTCAACTGTAATCAATGATACCCTGATGTGCATCTGTTCGACCTACTATTAAAGTCGGCAAGGAGAAAATCGTCACCATGTCAGTCAATTGTCTTAGTTCGAGAGTTTTTATGGAGGACACGTACCAGCAGACGTTATTATCACCTGTTGGGAGCAAGCCAATTCATGGTTCCATAAGGGAGGTTCTCTGTTGGAATACTTTACGGCATGAATCAAGGTATGTCAGACTCTGGGATTCTCTATGGACCGTTGCCTAAAATGATATGGAGATGTAATTTATTGGGGTCCCCCCCCCCCCCCCCCCCCCTCCCCCCAACGCGGCCCCCGCGGCCCGCAAGAATGGTAGAGGCGGGGGAAGGTGGAGGTGGGCCATAAAAATTGGTTTAAGGTGGGTTTTGTTTTAAATATCCAAGGTCCTAGGGATCCATGGCTAAAAAAGGAATGGATCAGGGAGTTGAATTATAAACATAAGGTGAGTTTCTTGACTTTACAAGAAACTAAAATGGAAAACATTTCTGCTATGGAGGCTAAAATTTTGTGGGGTAATAGTAGTTTTGATCATGTTTTTAGTGAGGCCCTTGGTAATTCAGGGGGTATTTTATGTTTTATGGGATCCGTTTTATTTCCCGTAAAAAGATCAACATATTATCCTCTATAAACTTTGTTGTTTTATATGGGACTTGGGTTCCAAATAACACCAAGTTGCTCATTGTATCTGTGTATGCCCCTCAATCCGCTACTGATAAACGTCTCTTGTGGAGTTATATTACGGGTCTTTTATCTCGGTGGAATGGAGAGGTTTTGGTTACGGGAGATTTTAATGAAGTCCGTTTCGAGAGAGAAAGGTTGGGTTCTGTTTTTAATGTGCATGGGGCTAACGAGTTCAATAGCTTTATTTCCAACGCGGGCTTGTGGAGATTCAGTTGGAAGGTTATTCGTTCACTTGGTCTCATCCGTCGGCTGCAAAAATGAGTAAGTTGGATCGGTTCTTGGTTTCAGAAGGTTTTCTTTCTTTATTTCCGCATATTTTAGCTTAATATTGACTGAATAAGAATAAGTCGGATCACCGACCTATTTCTACTTCGTGAGATGGTTACAGATATGGAGTCAACCCCCTTGTAGGTTGTATCATACTGGTTATTCCTTCCATGGGTTTTGACGATATGGTCAGTACTGCTTGGAATTCATTGTTCTTGATGATTATAATGGTATGGACCGGTTCCAAAAAGAAATTGCAAATGCTGAAAAAGGAAATTCGATCATGGGTGGCTGTTCATAAACGAAAACAGTCGGGAAGGTTAATTGATATTCAAGAGAAATTGAGTGGTATTGATCATATTTTAGATCAAGGTGGAGTGTCTGATGAGATTCTTCTTTCCCGGATGGAGTTGACGAAACAAATGCAAGATATCAAGTCCACTGCTGTTCGTGACCAAATGCAGAAGGCTAAGATTCAGTGGGCTGTTGAGGGTGATGAGAACTCCAAATTTTTTCATGGCCCATGTATTGTTAAACGTAAAGTGGGTTTCACTTATCATCAAGGGGCGTTAGGGATTGATGAGAATGGGTTGATGAGCCTAATCGTGTTAAAGAAGAATTCCGTTCTCACTTTGCTAATAGGTTCCAAGACACGGGCGTGAGTCGTTGTCGGCTGAATTTCAGGTTCCCGTCTCGCCTCACTGCTGACCAGATTTCTGATCTGGAAAAGCCGGTGTCCTCTGATGAAATTCGCAAAGCTGTATGGAGTTGTGGCGAAAATAAATCGCCTGGGCCGGACGGGTTCACTTTTGAATTCTTTCGCAAATATTGGGATTCCATTGGGCCAGATATGTGCGTCGCGGTAGAGTGTTATTCAGGCATAACTCCTTTTGCTAAAGTTTAATGCTTCTTTTATCACTTTGATTCTGAAAAGTCAGGATCCCAAGACCGTGAGTGATTTTCGGCCTATTAGCTTAATCGGGAGTCTATATAAAGTTGTGACAAAAATTCTTGCTATTCGTTTGTCTTCGGTTATTTCGGACCTTATTTCAGATGTTCAGACCCGCATTTTCCCTAAACCGTAGATTCTTGATGGGCCATTTATATAAATGAGTTTACTGCTCTTGGTGTAGGCATAAAAAGCACAGCCATTGTTTTCAAATTTAATTTGCCAAAGCTTACGACTCCATTTTCGGTGGGATTACCTTGGATGATGTTCTTTTTTCTTTTGGTTTCGGTGTTAAATGGCGCTCTTGGATAAAAGGAAGTTTAATCTCAGGTATGGCTTCTGTTCTTGTTAATGGAAGTCCTACTTCAGAATTTCAATTTCATTGCGGTCTAAAACAAGGGGATCCTTTGGCTCCTTACCTCTTCATTCTTGTTATGGAATCGCTCCATTTGTCGGTTTCTAGAACTGTCAAGGCTGGTATATTCACTGGTATTAAAATTGATTATGCTCTCTCGATTTCTCATCTTTTTTATGCGGACGATGCGTATTTATGGTGATGGACGGATTAGTAACTTAAGAGGTATTATTCAAATGCTCATTGTTTTCTCGTTGGCGTCGGGGTAGAAGATTTAATCTTCAAAAATCAATCTTTATAGGAGTGGGTGTCATCCGGCATATTAGTTAATGAACGGCTGCCTCCATTGGTTGTTCGGTCATGAAAGCCCCTTTCAATACTTAGGGTTATGGTTGGCGGTAAAATGTCTAAGATCAAATGCTTGGTATGATATGTTGGTAAGATTAAGTCTAGGCTTTCGAAGTGGAAGAAAATACCCTCTCCAGTATGAGGTCGTCACACGTTACTAAAAGGGGTTTTTAGGCTCTACACCATCTACCCTATGTCTTTATATATACAAGGTGCCGAAGACCGTGTTACTCGAGATGGAATCTACGTCGTAATTTTTTTATTGGTTTTCAAGGTGTCGATAGGAGAGATTTCGTGGGTTAAGTGGACCGAAAGTGCTCGCCACTAAGAAATATGGAGGTTTAGGTGTCTCCAGTTTTTATGCCCTTAATCGTGCGCTTCTTTTCAGATGGGTGTGGAGATTTCTTTCTCATGATAATTCGTTGTGGTTTCGTTTCATTTCAGCCATGCATGGTTCTTCTTTCCAGACACGCTCTTCTTTCCATTGTTCGAATTGGTTTCTATTAATCGGGAAGTTTCGGCCTTAAACTTCAAGGTATAGACTTTCTATCTCATTGTAAGCGACCGTGCTTGTGTATCAGGTATGTCAAACTAGCTCTGGGAAGATCTTTATTAGGTGAGGTTCCTTTCAATGAGCTTTTTCCCTATTTGTACGCCCGCTGAAGACAACAAGGAATGTTCATTGCGGTTTAAAATGCAAGGTCAGATCGATAGCTTCTTTTCGTCGCCATGTCATGGGATGTGTAGGAAACTCAGCCTGCTCGAAAACATTCAGGATTTGGTTAGGTCGAAGGTTTCTTTCTAATGTAGATGATAGATAGGCTTGGGACTTGAACGGGGATGGGGACTTTTGTGTTAAAGATGCTCGTGACCTTGTGGACGAGGTTCTACTTCCAAAAGAGAATGTTGCTACGAGATGGATTAAGACTATTCCTATTAAGGTGAATGTTTTCGCGTGGAAACTCCACCTGAACGCCTCCCACTAGGTCAAACCTTCTCAAACGTGGTATTCAGTGCAATCTTCTTTATGTCCTACATGTAATGTCTTGCAGAATAAAATACCATCTTTTCTTTTCTTTGACGAGGCTTTAGCTATTTCTCGGCTTATATGTCGTTGGTGAACGTTTCTTGGGCCCTGTTGATTCTTATTCGGGCTGGATGGAGTGGTTTAATTTCTATTCCGATTAGGGCTCTGCAGCTTAAAGTATCCTATAAGACGTTTTTTATGTGTCTTGGTGGTGCTTGTGGAATTTCCCCGTAACCAGCATCATTAATTGCATCCAAGAAACCGCGCAAAGAGACTTTGTTTCGATGAATGTTGTTTCTCGTTCTTCATTTGGAATTAATTCTAGATGTAATCTAAAGTTTACTTGGGATTGTAGGCTTCAACATCCATATTTTGATTGCTTTGTAATTGTTTCAACGCTCCTATGCAAGCTTCTAATAAAAGTTGCCGTTAAAAAAAAAAAACGTTAAACTTCACTCGCCATGTAGATCTCATTAATCAGTACGTTGTATAGAAGTTGTCTCCAACACTTCGGTAACTCTCCAACACTTCGGTTACAACTAACTGGAGAACGAATAAATTTTAAAATTTAAAGAATATTAACAGATATGTGAGATGTTTTGGTGAAACTAGTTGCTTCTAGTTGGGCCTGAAGCTCACAATTATTTAATAGCTAGGTACTTAAATCAAACGACATACTTGAACTTGTGATTATCAAAATATATAATTATTCCGTTCTCGCATCGGTGGTGGTGAATTGAGATAAAGATGTATGAAATAATGACACTAGCGGTTTACATGAATATATGAGCTTTTATACTTCATCATAAGAATCGATAAGACATAAAGCATGATGTTCGTGTATTAGAAAGAGTTCTTTTTTATCCTTTTTTTTAAGTGAAGAATATATTAACTCAAAATGTAATTCGAAGGAATATAATCAAATTTATGTATTAGAGCCGTCCCATTTTAATAGTTCTCTAACAATTTTTTTATGATTTATGATAGATTTAATGAATGTAGACTTTTTATGATTATAAAGACAAACTTACCCTTTAAATGCATTAAATATAATAAACAGTTTCCTTATAAAAATTGGTGGACATGGGTAAAAGTGGAAAATTAATAGATTTAGACTTCTTATTTAAGAATGTGGACAATATTTTGGGACAAATTAAAATAGTAATAAGGACAATAAAAGTAAGACGGATGGAGTATTAGATAGAGTTATCCAAGGATAAAACCAGTCCGTGTATGAAAATCCCTTTTAAGGTAAAACATATATCAAACTAGTTTACTACAATTTGTCGCAAGAGAGACGAGATGAACAATATATCAAATTATATAAACCTACAATTGGCGATCAAAACGACGGGTTTCAATATAGGCCGGGTTTTGAGCTTCGGGTTTTCTTTCTAATAGGTTGGCCCGTTTATTATTATTATTATTATTTTTATATATACTATGCCGACACACTCGATATTTCCAGAATACACTTTGACACACACACACACACATACTCTCAACCGATTCCTTCGGAGTACACTATGTACTCGTTGCAACCCATGATCGAAAATGGCGACTGTTTTTGGGGGTTATTTGTGGGTTTTGACATTCGCTATGATTTAATTGGCATGTAGAACCTAGGTCCTAGGGTTTCAGTTTGGATTTTTTTTCTTGGTGGGTGGGGGGGTGGGGGGGGGGGGGGGCTTGGGGGCTTGGTGGGATTTTTTGTGGCTTTCGAGGTTCCTTAGGAGTTGATCGACATGCAGAGTTTAGTGTTTTAGTTTGGGGATTTTGTGTGGCTTTTGAGGTTCCTTGGATGCGGTGCTATGTTTTGTTTGTGGAGGAGGTATATAATTTGTTTTAATTTGGTTATTATGTGTGTTTGAAGTGTTGTTGTTTTCTTTTGTTTACCTTTTGGGTGATGGATGTGTTGATTTGATGCACAATTTTGTTGCATTTTGTTTTGTTTGTGGTTGAAGTTAAGGTTGATTTGTGTTTCTTATGTCGAGGTCGTGGTTTTTGGGCGCTGATATTTTGGTGGGGCACCTTTTCATAGATTGTGGTTGCAGCCAAAGTCAGTGTATTGCTTTGTCTTTGTATTTCCATACCAATAATAGTTCTATATAGTTTATAATGAGTTGGTACCTGAGTACATGAAGAAAAAGAGTCTATTTGGTTGTAGTCTGTGTTTGCATGTTTCATTAAATGTTGGTATCTTAACGGGCAACCTGTCCTGGATCAGGCTTGTAGCTATGGCCGGTATTTAGTTTGGGATTTTGAATTCTCAGGCTTGGGCCTTATGTTTATAGATAGACCATTATGTGTGTGTGCGTGTGTCAAACCGTTGGTACGGAAAGTGTTGCTCCTAAAAAGAGGTTGGGTTAAGTTGACGTCGTTTGGATCGCCTATTGAAGGTTTATTTTTTTATAGTTAATGCTATTGATGAGATATGTGCTTATCTTTGTTTGATCAATATGGTATTACCATGGGTGTCTTGGCGATGCAGCTGGCAAGCCGTCAAGGTTGTAGTTGTGCCATGTTTTTGGTATTCCTTCTATTTGGTTACTTTTTTAAGGCGATTATGCTATGTGTATATGCTTATGTGTTTCATGGTCGTAATGTGTCGACCCCGGCATCTTGGCGTGGCAGTCTCACCCGGACTGGGGTTGCAGCCATGGCCGGTAATTGGTTTGGCTTTTAGATTTGCAGACCCGAACCTTATGTTTTTCGATCAAGCGAACCCACTATAGACGTAGCCAGGAGCCCAAAAAAAGCCTTTGTTGAATGTCTTACTAGCACGTACCGGTTTTTTCTACACCAACGACGTATGCTCTATATTTTGTACCATGTATCTTTTTTTGGTTTGGAGCTATTACGTTGTTCCGTATTCGGCTCAGAAAAAGGATACATGGTATAAATCTAGATCATGCGCCGTCCATCTTCTTTTTGTGTCGAATACTGATCAGTGACGAGTTTCATCACACCCAAAAAAGTTAGTGAGTTTGCACGGGAAACGTGAGAAGGTTTCAGCGATGTTTCTATATGATGTACAGTTTAGACTATGGAACGTGGTGATTTTTATTTGTGTCAAAGGTGGTTTCACTCTTTATGCATTGTATCATAATAGAAATGATTAGGATTAGTGAGATAGAACTAGAAAGATAGGATTATCAAATGAGGAATTTCATTAAGGAAAAGGAAAAAAGAAAGGAGGGAGAGAATGAGATATTACTAAATGACTACTTTTTATAAGTTAGGTGATTACCTCATATTTATACTTATTTTCCTGACTCTAATCCTACTTAGCTATTGAGCTTATTTATCTAATTAAAGCCTAATAAGCTTTATTACATTATATTAATTAATAAAAACTACTAACTATTACAAAAACCAATTACATGAATAATAAACTCTCTTTATATTCCTAAGAATCCCTCCTTAAGGGTTGATTATTCAGGTGGCACTCTGGGTGGTAGAATTGGTCTTTCATTTACAAAACTTTCCCACATTCTCATCTGTCTTCGATGCTTTAGACATTTCTTGATTTCTTTCTCGAATAATTCCAGAATGTCTAATTCACCGAGAGGTAGATTCTTCAATTGTTAACGTGCTTCAAAACAATCATTGAAACTTCCTTCAGCACTCTCTCCAGCGTTGCATCACATAACTTTGGTATCTCTCTCAAGCCCATAACTCTCCTTTGCTTTTTGCTATTCTCGTACATAATTTCCATATAAGGTTCAGTTATGACAGAAAAAGTTGAAGGTTTTTGATACCATGGATTGTAAGAGTTGGTGCAATGAGGTTAATCTTGATCTGATAACTTTTGATTCCCAGCTGGTAATCATGAACTCTTTCCTAGATAAAACAATTTCTGACGAAGACAATCAAAGAGCTCCAAAATCGACCCAGCAAGCCCATGCTGCTCCTCAACCACCTTAGCCTCACTCCATGATGGAATGGTCATAAAGTCATAGATACTCATAACTGCGAAACAAGAAAACAATGGTTAGAAGTCATAAAAAGTAAAATTGTAAACTTGGGAGATAGAGAACCCCCCACCCTACTAGTATTATCATTCTTTCTAAACACCGGCTCACACTTCCGATTGAGCCAAAAGGTGCTGAGACCAAAACAAATGAGAACGACTTCGGGCACGTCATGAAGTTTAGCACATTGACCACACAACTTCTCAACATCAGCTAGATTGAAACCATCAGTGGGAAAGTCATCTGAAACATAAGACTAAGAATGTCTCCAGGTTATATAATCCGAAACAGCCATACGGTCTATCAAGAAGAACTTATGCTTTCACAACTTCAAGCTAGTGGGACTATCGTCCATACAAATAGAGGTAGTACCTCTACGTTTAGCAAAGGAGAACCAATCACCCTGTTTGCAAAGAATTTGGAAGACCCGAAAGAGGTTAACGGTAAGGTTAATGTCTAAATCTCGACAGATGATTTCAAAAGTCACAACCTTATTCAAGCCTAAAGGGACTAACTGGGAAAGATGCACTTTAAAGTATTTCAAAACTGAAAGGAGGAATGAGAAAAAAGGGATCCTAACTCTGAAAAATTCTAGTATCCAGGAACAAATACCGATAGAATCGTTGAGAAGTTGGCTTATACAAAGGTCAGAAGGAGGCAGACGAGGGTGAAGATATAAGAGAATACGATAGTTCTTAATAAGGGCGCCTAACTCTTCTTGTTTTAAGTTAGAAACAATGACATTCATATCTTGAGCCATAATTAAAAGAAAAAGAAAACAACCGATACCTAGTCCGGCGAAAATGATGCAGCGAAAGGACGAACGACAAGAAGCTCCAAGAAAAAACACGGTAAAATGTGCAGCGGTGTAGGTGAAAAGTAAAAATGAGAGGAGATATACATAGGGCTCCGGAAAACCAAACGTCGTGACGATTGCATGACGTGGGCCTGACAAGCCCAGGGTAAAAACTGACAAGGCCCAGCCACGTCAAGGCCCACTAGCAGACACAACGCATCCACGTCGCCAAAAAAAAAAGAGAATAAATAGAAGCAAGAACAGCCTCATCCGGTACAAACTCCTACGGAAACCCAAGGCCTATTATCGAGCCTAACATAAACAACTTAGTAGTACATTTATGCTAGACTGGGGGGAGACATGATGAGGTATAGTCTCCTCCGGAACCTCCGGAGAAGACAATCAATCCACCTGTTACTCGTCCTATGTAATGCGAAACACCACTCGGAGGCTAAAAGAATAGGTTCCCGAGAACGCTAAGCCATCGAAGGATGGTTCAGTCCGGAGTCAGTGGCCCCGGTGTTAGTCACACAAGGTATGATGACAATGCACGGAAGAACACAACAAGGGGACCACCATGACCGTCTGACACATTAGGACAACAAGACCAGTGAAGACAGAGGAAGGACGAACTCGACGATTTTCCCGCTGAGGGTAAACGACAACCACAGTCTTTGTCGTCGGGTAATATCAAAGTAGTATAAATAGTTGAGGTCCACTTATCCGGTAGACACAAATACTTAGACTTCGAGCCACACTCATTCTATTGTCTCTATTCTCTCCGTATATATCTCATAACACCCATACTTATCCTCACGCTGGAGGTTGGTATCGGATTCAAAACCCGAAGCGAGCTAACGGTGTTTTCTCTTATTTTCAGATAGGGTATGAAGGATCAGCTTCCGAAAGAAACAAGCTGGACCAGACACTCTTTTAAGTTCAAGGCATATTTACCAAGTCTAAGCACCCTACGTAAATTTGCATCAACAATAAGTTACTCAATCAAATAGTTATTTTCAAATCTATGGTTAAATATGTTATGATAATTATGAGATAATTAGTCAGTGTTTAAAAATTCAACAAAAACCGAAAAACTAGTATTGTGCCTATGCTAGCTTGGCACCATAGTTACATGATCAAATTCCCTTACTTTGCTGTCTATAATATAAAGATCTCTCTAACATATTGCAAATTTGCAATCACATCTTGTCGTTATAATAAACAAATATCATATATTCATTTCCCGTTTGAAACGACGACGTTTTAAGTCATGGGCCAAATGAGCCCAATACCGGCCCAAGTAAAAAAAACCGGCCCAAAATAAAAACTTACAAAATGAACCCTTGACTTTTAACTATTTACGACTTTTTTATATAATAAACTTTATTTATCAAATATATAACATATATTTACCTATTCATTCAGATAAAGAATACCCGCGTAAAGATCTTTGCATTGCGAACAAAACGAGCCCAATATTGCAATGCTTCTGATATACGCACGATTTTATAAAAAATGTTGAAGTTTAATATAAATAGAAAAAAAAGAAAATTTACAAAACGTACCCTCGGCTAACTTTATTTATCAAATATATAGCACATATCTATCGAGTCATTCCGACCAAAAAATACCCACGGAAAGATCTTCGAATTGCGAACAAAACGAGCTCAATATTGCAAAAAAAAATCAAATTATTAAACATGAGACCGAAAAAATAAACTCACGCAAAATTAAAAAATAAAAAATAAAAAATTAATGGCCCACAACAACACGCGAAAAATTAACGCCCCGCAGAACGCGCGAGTAATTCTGCTTGCTCTATTCAATCCACACGGGAAACAAACAATAAAGAATGCAATAAATAAGTGAGTAATTATTCAAAGACATAAACAAAAAGTGCAATCACTATATTTAGACTAGTACAAGGTACTATTAATTTTCAAAGAAAATATAGCCATAAAGCATCGAATTTGAAAAGCAAATTTGACTTTAGTCACAATCTAGGCGAATTCAATTAATCGATTTGACAAAATGCTTGACAAATTTGATTAATTAGGGACCCGAATTGATAATGCTGATTATTCTTTTTAAGTCATTATAGTTTTATTGAAAAACAAACGAAAAAAAAGAAGGATAAAGTTCAGTCAAATCAGCCATGTGATATTTACCTGATGTGCAACTATATATGATAAAGCAATAGATTAAGTTAAAGTGTAAATTACACCGTTCGTCCCTCAACTCAGGTCTGATTGCGAATTCAGTCACTAAATAATGGGGTCGATATCTTTAATCTCTAGAGTCGCTTTTTGTTACTCGTTTGGTCTCTCGAGCCCCGTTATACGTAACCGGCGTTACTTTGGCTCTTATTTGACTTTTTGACCATGGGCATTTTAGTAATTTCAAATTTTTTGTTTTTTCACCGTTGGTCCCTAACTAAAAAATCCCAATGCGTGCTTTACTGTTAGCCTTTTTTCGTTTTTCACTTTCACCATCAGCACCTGAATCGTTTTTATGTCTTATAAATGATGGTTTTCAAGGTAAAACATACAAATTATAAAATGGTTCGTTGTTCGTGTGGTTTACAAGTCGTGATCAGAACATCGTTGACTAATTGGAATCATGGTCGCCGGTTCTATGGTTCTCCTGCATTTGTAAGTATGATCATTTCGAAAAATATGTAATAAGTTATTTTGTTTGTTTCTTTACACATCCTTTTATATTTTTTTCAGAGTCCAACATGTATCAACCTCCTCTGGTGGTTTGATCTACCAATGTGTCAAAGGTTTGTTCAGATTATCCCTGGTTTGTTGAGGTCACGAAATGAGCTTGAAGAAATTGTTAGGTTTAAAAGACTTCAAGATGATTCTTAGAGTTACTACTGCTCAGTTACAACTGCTGGAAGGATTAATGCTGTCAGAGATGAAATCAAAGACATATCAGAGAAGAGATAAAGGTTGATTGAAGAACAAGAATACTTATGAAGATAAGTATCAATTATTTGTAAAGAAGATATGCATAAACTTATTTGTTTAAGAGATTATGTTTACTTATAGAAAAGATCATAATCACTTGACGCGTTTTGTAAGCCCATTAGGGTTTCCTTAGTGTATAAAAGGAACCCTACGACATAGATCTAGATATCAGTTTTTATATTAGTATTCATAGTTTGCATAGCAATCATAGTTAGTATTCATAGCTATTTTGTAATTCAAAATAGTATTCAATATATTGAAAGTTTAGTAAAGATCTTGTTTTTACTGTTTCATTGTTCTTCTTAGTATTGCAAACTAGATTCCGCATAGTTTGTGATATTCTCAATCTTAGTTTCTACTATAGTTGTCTTGGATATATCCAATATAACTAAGCTTGTCTACCTACTTATTGGAAAATGGATATAGAAGAGGCACTATAGATAAAACATTGTTCATCAAGAAGGACAGTGGTGATATCCTGTTAGTACAGGTGTATGTTGAGGATATCATCTTTGGGTATACAAAGAAATATTTATGTGTTAAATTTGAGCAGATGATGTACAAGAGATTCCAGATAATTTCTACAAGGGAACTCACTTTAGGGTTGCCAGTACAACATAACGAGGATGGAATCTTCATTAAAAACCATTGTACACAATGAAGAATAAAGAGATACACCACAACTGGAGCTGAAAGATACAACTGCTGTTGATAACTTATGGACTAACAGGGATGACAAAGGAATTAAATGGTTAGATGTTGAAGAGCCTCTAGATTTAGTTAACATAAGTGAGGAATTGGTTTATGAATCGTGATTAAGGAAATGCCTAAATGATCATCATTATTTATGATTTAGGATAAAAAAAGGGTTGACCTGAGAAGAGAAAAATTAAAATTCTTGCATGATTGCGACATAAATTCTACGGGGTAAGAATATATTGATGTTGACGCTACCCATGAATATCATGTCTTTGGACTATTATAACTCTATTAGAAAGAATGGATATGAGTATAGGGGAAGGAATTTCATGGGATTAGGAAGGGATATGTACGTATTTGTTAGAAATATAAGTTACGTCATGGATTTCACTATTCTGGAAAATATTAAGACCAATATTGATCATTGTTGTCATAATGTAGTTATTTGGCACGACCCTTTATTGAGATCGTGTGTCTAGCTATAAATAGGAAATACGGGTTAATGACTTTTACAGATGGGATTAAAGAGATTACCTTTAAAACGCCATATAAGGACCTAGAGAGGAGCGAATTATCTAGCGAGGGTCATGACTTATTATCATCTAGGATAATACTCAGTGAGGATGACTATGATAGAGGATGTAGGAAGCCATCCGACTTAGAAAATGGGTTTTATAAAGACACCATTATGCTTGGACCCGAATATGTGACTGGAATGGATGACGAATGAGAAGTCATGTAAAGACGTGTGACTTCAAGTCTAGCTACACGACTCATAAATTAAGAAAAGCGCTTCTTGGAAGGCAACCCAATGTTTATTTTTCCCGCATATTAAGTGTGTCGTGTGTTTTAATTCTTTTCATTTATTCTTTATTGTGTTCAATTCATTACTTTGTAATCATGCTTTGTTTGTTTGTAACTTCGTCTTATTTACAATCAAAGGTATTTTGCAACAAAATAAGTGTAGGGGAAATATCCGATTTATAAGAACCAATTCAAACAAATAAAATAAATTGTTTAGGTTAATTCACGTTAGTTTCGAGTCATATGATTGTATTGACTAATCTTAGGTTTCAAGCAGCAATTTCATACAGGAAATAACTTATATAATCACGTGCAGGAAGTTTTTCAAAGAAAACAAAAATAAAAATTTTGCTCAGAGCCTGGAGACGTCGTCAGTATTAATCCTGACGGCGTCGTGAGCCCAACTACAGGAAAATTTGAAAATTTTCAAGTTATTTGAAGAATATTTTTGAACAACATTTTTTAAAAATTTATAAATTATCTCATAAACTTGCATAAACCTATGATTACATCATTACTCTCATCCTATCTTTACTGCTTTTATAAAGTCAAACCCTAAATTCTCATTGTATATATATCTATCCCGCCGATTTTATGCTTGGTGTAGTTGTCTTTGTCTTTGATTACATGTTATATTTGATAAGAAGAAGCTTGGAAGTTCTTAGGAAGTTTCATTGGATGATTCTTGGAGGATGATTTAACCAGTTTTGCATTAAACCAAGGGGAGCAATGTAATAGTTTCTTTTACTTGTTTTATTAGTCCCTTTATTAGCTATGTTATGTATAAAGTTTTAATTTTTATGCTACTTTAATACGATTTGAGTGTTATGATATTTCGGGTACCTTATTTGAAGAGATGATTAAGTCTTATTAGCTTGAAAAACTGTTTAAGGGGGGTGTTTGGGATTGCTTATTTTATGAAAGATGCTTATTTTCTTATTAGTTTATAATAAGGGTAAAGGCATAGTTGTATTTGCTTATTATACTTTAGGGTAAGTTTATAGGTATTTTATTCCTTAGAGTTGTCGCTATTAAAATTTATAAACACTAAACTTGGTGGTTGCTGCAAATGGTAACGGAGACTAC
This sequence comes from Tanacetum coccineum, assembly GCA_026074375.1. Taxonomy (NCBI): domain Eukaryota; kingdom Viridiplantae; phylum Streptophyta; class Magnoliopsida; order Asterales; family Asteraceae; genus Tanacetum; species Tanacetum coccineum. The sequence continues at coordinate 61,142 of BQNB010008317.1, read as the reverse complement.
AAGACCATGAATGCTGCTATGGCGGGCACCTCGAGAAAGAGCTACACAAGGTGCATGGTAAGGGTAAAGGCAAGTTTGGTGTCACTGTGGTAAGGATACGGATGAGTTTTAGACAAGGTACGTGGTAAGGGTAAACGCAAGTTTTAGACAAAGTATGTGGTAAAGGTATAGGCAAGTGTTTGAATTATGCACAAGCGAAATAAATAGATTTGTAACAAGTTTTAGTAGTATCCAAAGGGTTTTAGGTTAGATACATCTCAAATAAGCACACACCAAATTTTGAAAACTAACAAAATAAGTTGAATTTCTATTTTATCCAAACACTCTAAACTGCTTAGTCGCGTAAATTAAACAGAAAATAAGTAATCTGAAACACCACGATATATAAATTATCTATCGTATGAATTTGTTTGCTTATGTTTAATGTTCACTATATTATGCAAATTGTTAACCAAAGAATGCAGACCGACCATTTTGCTTCAGCCCTTGATGTTGTTCGGCTTATTGTTGTTAAATCCTGATTAACAAACAATATGTTCCAAACATAAAGACTGAGGTATCCTCCTCTTTTCGCCATCTTTTGTTTGTTTTAATTAGAAGAAAAAAAATTACAATTTTTTGTTCAATTTGTTATATGCAAGTACAAAACCCCTACCAACGAATCCTACCATCAACTTTAAAATATTTTTTAGGTCTTCTTCTGAGTTTATTTTAGTTTTCTTTAATCATTTGGTGACCTTTGTTTACGTAGTTATTTCTTTTTGGATTTTTCGAGTAGCTATTAGTATTAATAATAAATGTTTATGCATGTGTTAATCTTCAAAGTGGGGAAGTTGTGGTGGTTGTAAAGAAGCAGAAAGTGCAGGGGAGAAGACGGCGGGAGGTCAAGGACTAGGAGGATCTGTCGTTATCTCCGCCTAATCTGTATTGGAAAGTTGCGAATATGTTGGTTGGAATTGTTTTACATAATCGTCATTCAAATAGTTCAAACGTTGCTTCAAATTCGGTTGTAATGACCCCTGTTCCAAGAACAGATGGTGTCTGCATCAAAAGCTCACCACGTAAGTGTTTATCTACTTACTGATTTTATTCATGACTCCTATGTGTATCTTTACTAATTTCTTGTTATTACAACTGGCTATTCTGATATCGGCAACCTTTTCTACACTAATTCACCTTGCACCCCATGTATGCAATTCTATTGCAGCTATTACTTTTACTTAGGGGTGAGCACAGTACCAGATTGTTACCGAACCCGTACAGAGTTGGTGGTACCGATTTTTTCTCGAGCATGAAACGGGTGTTTCGATACCGTACTGAACGGGATTCGGATACCAGAATCGGTACCAGTACTCAATACCGGGAAATCGGTACCTATCCGGTACTTCCCCTTTTTTGTTAAACCAAAAACAAAATTATAGATTTTACGCTAGTAACTTTCTATGGCAACAACAAAAAACAAGATATAACGTGTATTTTCGGGTGATTTCAAACTGAGGGTTCATTATCATAACTCAAATCCGATTCATCAATATGCAATATTAAGGTTTCTCTAAAAATTGTGTCATTGATGAGGTGTCATTTATACACTTTTTTGGGGCCATTTAACCCCTAAATCATGCAAATATGCCCAGATTATGTATCGTTTATTTTTAGGTTTTTAGCACTTCTAGGGCATTTGGAGGAAATACACATGACTTGGGCTCATTTAGAGAAGAAGTGGACAAGATTACGACTCTATACCAAGAATAATGAAGAGTTGTGCATACAGCGCGTGGAGACGGCGTCGCCATCATAAAGCGACGACATCAGGATCTTCTTCGTGAAGGCGTCAGAGATCCAGCGACGGCGTTAGAACGTGGCCAACTTAAAGAGGATCTAGAATCATCCATGTGGCGACGGCGTTACAACTTCAAAGTGACGTCGTCGCGTCGTTTTCACTATATATATAAAACCGATTTTAGTGTTTTAAGTGTGTAACTTTGTATAAATTTTGGGAGACGAACCCTAGTCATTCTAGCAGCTTTTTAGGTCATTTTAAGGCCTTAAAACCCTATTGTAACTATCTTCAATCCATTTTTTAATCAAGTAAGATTGTTTATCATTAATCATTCAATATGGTTATGTGTCGTTTGATTGATTTATGTTTTTGCTTTCTTTATAACATGCTAGGCTAAACCCTCCTTTATATTTACTTATGATTGCATGAAACTTAGGTTGTAGATCCTTTTAATGTTGCTTCTTGTTGATGGATGTACGCGTTAGGCTCTAGAAAACTAGCCATAAGATATTAAATTGGCATAGACGTCTAAGGAAACGCGAGTGTGTAGAAAGGATACCATCGGTAATAGTCTTCATACTACCTTACCCCTAATATGGTTGATCCCTCTTAAGATATTTCACATGCATTTAATATACTCTTAGGGGCCTTGTAATAGTCTTCATACTACCTTACTTGTGTGTTGCCTTAACGGAATATTAAATAGACGGCGGGTTCATGTAATTCGTTCATGACTTAGGAAATACTTACACATATCATCACAAGTGTAACAAAGCAACAGATCTAGGAGAAGCAATCTAAAGACTAGTGCATGATTAGGTAAATACATCTTTTTATCATAAAGTTATCACCAGTAGTTTAGATTATATTTAGTTTAATTAGCTAAAACAAACCAACCTCTCAAAACCAGATATTTACCTACTTTCTTATAAATATAAAAACACAAAAAGAATCTTCTCTCAACCCCTTAGAATTCTGTTAGACCGTGTTTGAGCCTTCCCAACCTATTCCCCTAGAGAACGATAACAACCCTCGAGTCTTTCCTATACTACACTACAACGACTAGGTACACTACCTAGGGGATTGTAAAACTTCATGTGAAGTCTTCACAACCTCCGCATCAAAAGGTCAGAATATGTTTAATAAATCTCTCCAGGTTTATTATATTACATATGTATATGAGGCTTAATTTGTGCAGGATGATGATGTTGCATGGTGGGTTGACTCAGGAGCAACTGTGCATATGTGTAAAGATAGATGCTGGTTCAAGACCTATGAATCACTGAATGATGGATCTATTCTTCATATGGGACATAATTCAACAGCCCTGATGCATGGACGTGGTTGTGTAGATCTTGGATTTAGTTCTAGAAGATTGTTTCCTTGTTTAATGTTTTGCATGTTCCTAATATAAAGAAGAATTTGGTTTCTAGTAGTATTTTGAATAATTGTGGTTATAAACAAGTGGTTAAATCTAATAAATTTATTTTATCCAAACATGGTGTGTTTATTGGTTTTGGTTATTTGAGTAATCAAATGTTAAGGCTTAATATGTTAATGATAATATTGGTTCAGCATTTATGTCAACCTCTAAATTGAATGATTCAATCCTATGACATGCTAGACTGGGTCATGTCCACTTTAAGAGGATGCAAGATATTTATAAGGATGGGTCAATCCCAGCTTTTGACATGGACACTGAAAAATGTAAGACTTGCATGCTGACCAAAATAACCAAAAAACCATTTCAAAATGTAAAACGTAAAACTAAAGTTTTTGAGTTGATCCATAGTAATTTATGTGATTTGCATGCTACTCCTTCATTAGGAAATAAGAAATACTTTGTGACATTTGTTGATGATGCTTCTAGGTTTTGTTATGTTTATTTATTACATACTAAGGATGAAGCATTAGATAAATTTCAAGTATTCAAAACTAAAGTTAACAAGGATCCCTGATCAAAAGATTCAGGACTAATAAGGAAGGTGAGTACATGGACACTCTGTATTTTCAGTCTGTTTGTATTATCTATGAAACGACTGCTCTCTATACTCCACAATCAAATGGAATATCTAAAAGGAAAAATATAGTGCTGAAAGAAAAATATAGTGTTGAAAGAAATGGTTAATTCTATGTTGCTCTACTCAGGACTGAGTCAAGGGTTCTAGGGTGAAGTTATGTTAACAACTTTCTATTTATTAAATAGAGTTCCCAATAAAAAGAACAGGATAACCCCCTATGAACTCTGGACTAGAAAGAAACCAAACCTGAACTACCTTAGGGTTTAGGGTTGTAGGGCAGTTGTCAGACTTCCTGATCCAAAGCTGAAAACTTTGGGTAAAAGAGGCATTGAATGCATCTTTGTTGGATATGCTGAGCATTCTAAGGATTTTAGGTTCTATGTAATTGAACCTAATGAATCAGTTTCAATTAACTCAATAATTGAATCAAAGGATGCTATCTTTGATGAGAATAGATTGTCTTTAGCCCTAGACCAAGTCTCAGGATTCTTAATGGAACTAAATACATTGGTGGTTCAGTGATCTCTAAAGAGGTCACTAAAGAGGTTGTGACTCAACAACCTGAACCTGAGCTTAGAAAAAGCAAAAGGAATAAGACTCCAAAGAACTTTAGACTTGAATTTTAATTATATTTAATTAAAGGAACAAGGGATGAGGTCTCTGACCAACACTCTTATTGCTTTAATGTTGAGGATGATCCCAAGATATTTGATGAAACAATGAAGTCTCATGATGTTGCTTTCTGGAAAAAAGCAATTAATAATGAGATGGATTCCATCATGGGCAACAACACTTAGGTGTTGGCTGATATACCTTCAAGTTGCAAACTTCTTGGTTGCAAATAGATCTTTAAAAGAAAACTGATGGTAGCTGAAACTATTGAAAAGTTTAAGGCAAGACTGGTCATCCAGGGCTTCAGACAAAACTCAGGGATAGACTATTTTGATACTTATGCTCCAATGGCATGTATTAGTACCATAAGACTGCTAATTGCTTTGGCATCAATTCACAGTCTGATTATTCATTAGATGGATGTGAAGATAACTTTCTTGAATGGTGAATTAGATGAGGAGGTCTCTATAAACCAACCTCAAGGCTTCATCATGCCTGGCAACGAAAACAAAATGTGTAAACTGATTAAGTCTCTATATGGACTGAAGCAGGCACCTAAGCAATGGAATCAAAATTTTGATGAAGTGGTTTTGTCTAATGGTTATTTACTTAACCAAGCTGATAAATATGTATATAGCAAATTTGATGAAACTGGTAAATGAGTCATCATTTATCTATATGTTGATGACATGCTAATCTTTGGCACTAACCAAGTTCAGGTAGACCTAACAAAGGAATTTTTGTCATCAAGGTTCTCTATGAAGAACATGGGGGAGGCTGATGTTATCCTTGATATAAGGATTAAATATGAAAGTAATGGGATAGAAATTTCTTAGTCTTATTATATTGAGAAGGTATTGAAGAAATTCAATTACTTTGATTGCACTCCAATGAGTACTCCTATGGATACAAGTGAGAAGCTGCTGCCCAATAATGATCAAGTTGTATCTTAACTTGAGTATTCTAGGGTGATTGGCTGCCTAATGTATGCCATGACTTGTACAAGGCCCGATATTGCTTTTGCAGTGGGTAAACTGAGCAGGTATACTAGTAATCCTGGTACTCGGCACTAGAAAGCAATTCAACGGGTACTGAAGTACTTGAAAAAACCATGGACTATAGTTTGACATATACTAGTTATCCTCCGGTCTAAGAAGGATACACTAATGCAAGCTGGATCAACAATACTGAAGACAATTCGTCTACCAGTGGCTGGGTAGTAGAGGATAAAGACATGCAGAAAAATTTGCTCCTCAATGCGAAGGAAATTACTTCTAGAACCTCTACAAACCTAACCAACAACAACCATAGAAACTTCCTCAAACACCAGAAACAAGAATTGATACTAACTCCAAGGTATAAGAATACAATCAGACTGACAGTTTTGGGAATCAAGGCAGTGAATGTTGTTGGGGCAAGTGAAAACTGTAGTTGGTCCATGAAGTGCAACATCTGGGATACAGTGTTTAACTAACTGCCAGGAAATTGGTCATTATGCTAAGGAATGCAGAAAAAGCCAAAAATGGGTTAAAACTCCACGTATCACCAGGATAATGTTGCTGTTTAAACAAGTTGAGAAAGGTGTTCAACTTCAAGCAGAGCAAATCAGACCTGTCTAGCAAGACACGGATGAAAATTGATGAACAAGATTTGGAAGACACATTACAGCTACATGGCAAAGATTCCAGGAGGTTTCCTAATGCAGACTCATGGGGAACTGATTTTGAGCCATTTGGAAACAGGTACAATATGATCCTAACAATAATAGTGTTTTGCCAATGACATACAACATTTGAGACCAATCTGAATCCGTAGTAACACATGTGCAGTGGACGATGATAGTAATTTCACTCCTGAAACACCGATATAGTGTAATAATGATATTCAGGATGACCAAAATGATGTAGAATGTGATGATGAGCTGTTGCACTTGCCTAATTTAATTGCTAATTTAAAACTTGATGTTGATGAAAACAAAAAGATTCAAAAGCAATTAAATAAAGGCAAATACAACATTGACCAAGAGTTAACTGAGAGCACATCTATTTCTAGTCGAAACTAGAAGAACTGCTAAAGGAGAATCTAATAGTATTCGGATAGTTGCTTTTAGTTGCATTCAAAATAAAACAGACTGGTTGAGAGGTATACAAGGCCTTTATGATCGTACAGTTGACTATGACAAACTTGAACATAAGTTAAATGAAGCTCTAGGACTAATAGCTCAAAAAGAAATTTGACATAAAAGAAAGTTTAAAAGTTAAAGCCTATGAAATTTCAGTTGTCAAAGAGAAACATGATGAGTTAGTCAAACAGAGTCTTTTAACCAAGTCACATTACGAAGGTCTTGTCAAGGAGAAAACAAAGGTAATAACGGATTTGAAGCTTAAGGAAGAAAAAGATATTGACAAAATGATTTCAATGGAAAACCAGTTAAAGTTTTTGAATGAAATTGTTTACAAACGGAGTCAATCAATCCAAACCATTCATATGTTAGCACCCAAATGCCCTACATTTAATGGAAGACCTACCTTTGCCAATCCAAGGTACCTCAAAAAGGCTCAAAATGAGATACCATGTTTGTATGCGATCCCACATGACCAATCTGATCCTGCAAACAGACTCGTCCCCGATCGGGAAGAGACTCTGACTCTTGATAACGAGAGTCAATCAAAATTGAATAAAGACTTAGTGAAACCTTTTAACTACACAAAGTTAAACAGTCTTTATGAAATTTTAAACCCTCGACTTAGCATTATGAAATTCAGTTCGCACAGGCAAATGAAATAAGAAAGAAAATGTGGAGAAAATCATTTGTGAAAACAAAGCCAAATATTTTCAAAAACATAGATTTCTTACCAGTGTCTAAATCAATAAGCAAAAGTAGACAAGCATATAATGTCATGACAAATAACATTAATCATCTGAAAGAAATTGTCAATCAAGCATGGGTAAAACATTCAAACGACCTTCTTCATCTTCGTAACCCAACTGCGCAAGATATGGAAATCCTAGTTAAGACATGTTTGATGCCCCTTGCCCTTAAGACTCAGAATGATAGTTTCGCATTTGTACATGAACTTAAGCAAGAAATGCATGCAGATTTAAAGTACGTTGAATCTCTTGAAGATGAACTTGATGAACTTGAATCTGATAAGGCAGAATTTTCCAACATGTATGATATGCTTTTGCAAGAATGTGTGTCTAAAGATGTTATGTGTTCTTATTTGCAATCTTCATCTGATTTAGATGAGATCACTGAATTACAATGCTTATATCTTCATAAAGTCAGGGAATGTGACTGTCTTGCACAAAAGCTTTCTGAACAAACTGAATTTGTAAGTAAAGAGATTTACACTGAGCTTTTACAGAGTTTTGCTAAATTAGAAAAACACTCAATTTCTCTTGAAATCGCTTTACAAGAATGTCAAGAACAACTGAAAAATGACACAGTTTGTAAAGAAAAGGCGTCAAATGTATTTCGAAAGGAACGTGAACAATATTTTGAAATACAAGATTTGAAAGCTCAACTGCAAGACAAGAACATTGCAATAAGTGAGTTAAAGAAACTCATTGAAAAATGCAAAGGAAAATCTGTGGACACTAAGTTTGATAAACCATCTGTTGTTCGACAACCAAATGCTCAAAGGATTCCAAAACCATCAGTTTTAGGAAAACCGGTTCCTTTTTCAGACTCTCTTGAGAGAAAATATTTTGCAAATAAAAAGTCGGTTTTAAAAACTAATGAGTCAGAGGGTTTATCAAAACCAGTCACTCTAGAAAATTTGCCTCAAACAGCAACGCAAGCTGTAAGAAACACAAATGTGATTAAACCAGGCATGTATCGAATTACAAGTAGTACCACACAAACTAGAGCACCACAGTTGAATCAGACTTCTAGGAATACTAATCCTCGCGTATCTACATCTACAGGAGTAGCTCACAAACCTAATGTTAGCAGACCACAGCCTAGGAGCAATCAAATGAAAGATAAGGTCGTGCCAAACACTAGTCATGTGAAGTTTAAGAAGACTGAAGTAGAAGAACACCCTAGGATTTCTAGTATTTCTAATCAAACAAAGTCTGTAATTGCGTGTAATGACAGTTTAAATTCTAGAACTTCGAATGTTAATGCTGTTTGTGCTACTTGTAGAAAATGTGTGTTTAATGCGAATCATGATGCTTGCGTTTCTAAGTTTTTGAAAGACGTGAATACTAGAACTAATAAGCCTAATGGAGTGCCTATTAGTACTAGAAAACCCAAACGTCAAGCGAACAAATTTGTTACAACACCCCATAAGAAAACAGTTGCATCAGAATCCACTATCACAAATTCAAAGAGTTACTATAGGATGTTGTATAAGAAGACTAATAAGGCGTGGAAATGGTGGATAGCACAACAATGCCCATCAGCATATACATGGGTTCCTAAGACAAAAAGGAAATGGGTACCTAAAGTTAGGAACGAAAGTGTGACTAAGAAAGTTAGTTTTTCCATAGATAATGTATCTAGGATAACTAATGTCTTAAAACTCACAAACACTTTAGGATCCAATTTGTCATGTATTCCATCGTCCTCTAATTCTCTTGCAGATTGTACAACTCATCCTATTCATTGTTGACTCTGGATGCACAAAGCACATGACGGGCAATCTATCTCTGCTGTGCAATTTTGTTGAAAAATACTTGGGTACCGTTCGTTTTGGCAATGATCAATTTGCTCCAATTCTTGGTTATGGAGATTTGGTTCAAGGAAATATCACGATCAAAAGGGTTTACTACGTCGAAGGTCTCAATCACAATCTTTTCTCGGTTGGTCAATTCTGTGATGCGGATTTGGAGGTTGCATTTCGGAAATCTACATGTTTTGTTAGAGATCTTCAGGGAAACGACTTACTAACCGGTAATCGTGGAACTGATCTCTATACAATTTCTCTTCAAGAAACAACTTCATCAACTCCAATCTGTCTCATGGCTAAAGCATCACCAACTCAAGCATGGTTATGGCATCGAAGACTTTCTCATCTCAACTTCGACTACATCAACTTGCTTTCAAAGAAAGATGTTGTGATTGGTTTACCAAAACTGAAGTATGTCAAGGATCAACTATGTTCCTCTTGTGAAGTGAGTAAAGCAAAACGAAGTTCATTCAAGTCAAAGACTGTTCCAAGTTCTTCCAAGTTTAAAAGGACGGTTAAATTTGCTTCATATGGACTTATGTGGTCCAATGCGGGTTGCTAGCATAAATGGGAAGAAATATATTCTGGTAATTATCGATGACGGGTTTTTCACGATGATACAAAGAAATCTTCAAGCCCCCGTAATTTCTATTCGCACTGACAGAGGCACTGAGTTCTTAAACAAGAAACTTAATGCATTCTTTAAAGAAGAAGGAATTGAGCATCAAACTTCTACACCTCAAACACCTGAATAGAACGGCGTTGTCGAAAGACAAAACCACACTCTCGTTGAGGCTGCTCGAACAATGCTTTTAGCTTTTAAACTTCCATTATTCTTTTGGGATGAAGCAATTGCAACCGCATGCTATACTCAAAACAGATCAATCATCATCCCAACTCATGAGAAAATGGCATATCACATCATTAATGACGGAAAACCCTCAATCAAATACCTTCACATCTTTGGTTGCACTTGTTTACCTAACCAGAATGGTGTAGAACTTAGATAAGATGAAAGAAAAAGGGGAACCTGCATTTTGGATGGGATATCCACTCAGTCAAAAGATATCGAGTCTACAACAAGAGAACTAGATTGATAGTTATAAGGATTGATAAAACAAATAAGATATGTGTTTCATGATAGGTATTTGTCTAGCAATATACAAATCCATCCATCTCAAAATTTGATGAGATCACAAGAAATGTCTGAGACGTCTGTTGCTAATGACACTTCCGCCTCGTTCCCTACAACGACAAAAGGCATTCAGATATGAAACCCAGACCGCCGCCACCAGAACAACCAAAATTTTCTTCCTCCTTCAGCAGATACAACAGTTCCATCACAAACAGAGTTGGATCTTCTTTTCGGTCCTGTGTACCATGAAATTTTCAATGATGGTACTTCTCGTGTCAACAAGTCTTCTTCTCCCACTGATAATTCTACTCAACCAGACACACTACCTTCAACGAATACTCACCATACATCAGAATCGACCTCTCCAACACATGTTCAAGGCTGAGGAAAACAACGATAAATCAAGGCAAATTTTACCAATACCCTTAATGTACACCGGTACAAGAAATTGCTGAGTCTTCCTCACGCAATATGGGTACTTCAAATATGCATACCTTCAATCAACCACAAGATTCCAAATACCGATGGACAAAAGATCACCCGTTAACTCAAGTTCGTGGAAATCCATCCAAGCCCAGTGCAACAAAGACGACAACTTACAACTGATCCTGAAATGTGTAGGTTTCGCACTCGACCGTAGAGCACTGCTAATCCGAAAAACATTTAAGGAGGCATGGCTGTATCAGGCATGGATAGAAGCAATGCAGGAAGAACTTCATCAGTTTGACAGACTACAATCTGGGAACTCGTTGACAAACCTTTTGGCAAGAACGTACTCACAAGCAAAAGTGTTATGGAAAAACAAAAAGGAGGAGACCAAACTGTAATTCGCAACCAAAAGCACGACTTGTATCGAAGGTTTATGCCAAAGCAGAGTTATTGAATTTCTAAGAATCATTGCTCCAGTTGCTCGCATTGGAGGCAGTCAGAATTTTGTCGCATATGCTACACACTGATTTTTTTTTCCAAATTATCAAATGGACAGAAAATGACATTTCTATGGTCCATATGAAGAGTAAGGTTTATTGCCACCAACCAGACGATTCTTTGATCATGATCATCCAGAAAAAACCACAAAAAAGTTTTTGTTTACCGTCTAAGGAAAGCTCTATATGGATTAAAAACAAGCTCCTGCGAGCCTGGTAAGATTGAAACTCCTCAAAATTCCTGATTTCCAAAGGTTTTTTACAAAAGGTATCATTGTACCCCGACCCTATTTACGATAAAATACGGGGAGACATTCTAACTGGTGCAAATTTACGTTTGATGACATATTTTTTGTTCCACAAAAACCCCTAAATTTTGCAAAACGTTTTGAAAATTAATGCACGGTAGATTTGAGATGTCCTAATTAGGGAAAATGAAAATTCTGTTTAGGACTTCAGATCCAACCAAACCACACGCGGTATTTTATCAATCAGCCAAATATACTTTAGAGATTTTTTGTTGAAATTTAATTCATTTTCTGAAAAAACTATGGTATGGAAAAGGGACAAGCATTGGCACACCAATGGCTACGAAACCTAAATTAGATGCAGACTTGAGTGGTGAACCCGTAGACCAACTGACTACCATAGCAAAATCGGGTCACTCATGTATCTGACATCTAGGTAGACCATCCAAGGGCAAGTTGTAGTTTATTTGTGCAAGAAATCAAGCAAGACCCACTAAAAAACACCTCAAGAGGTTAAAAAGGATCTTCAATACTTAAGAGGATACCATTAACATGGGACTCTGGTATCCGAACTAACAGCTTGTTTCCAGATGGTCGATCATTGCCCGGATGCGTTGATACATCACGTAAAAGGCACTTCTAGGGAATACAGTTCCAAGTTGATAAGTTATGTCCCCAGTTAGATGTCCAAGAAGCAAGACTTTACTGCAATGATCATCTGCAGAGGCTGAATTACATGGCATTATATGCAAAGTTTGCTCAAGTCATGTGGATGATGACACAACATCAAGATTAATGGCTTCAACTAACAACCAAATACCGTAGATGCGACTCTCAAACAACCCAAGCAAACACAAGGCAACACCTTCAAACAGCACTCCTAACCATCACATCCATACTGGGTATCATTTCATCTCTCACGGAACAAGTTGGAAAACGTTATAATGGAATGTACTTTGTCAGAACTGAATACAATTGGCTGATATGTACTTTACTAAAGCCCTATCCGAAGATAGTTTCAGTATTTGTCAGGCGAATAGGTATGAGACGTTTTGGACTTCATCGAACTTGAAGTTCATGACAAAAGAATCTGCATTGAATTACATCTTCAAACATCAACATGTATATAATCTTTTGAAAAAAAAAGAAAAATAAAATACAAAATATAAAATTTCAACAAGAAAATACAAAATAAAAAAAAATCAAAAAAATGTTCAAGAAAAATAATCTTCTCGACATGTCTCTTGGAATCGATAACATTTACGTACCTAGAAATGTTGATTAATATCGACACGGACGTGTAAATAAAGTTCGAACAGGAGTTTCAAATGCTTTCGAAACATGTCATTTCTATTTTTCTCAATGACTTGTAATCCTTTCTCAATATAGCAACTCGGTCCCGAACGAAAAAGGAGAGAGGTAGCTAAGTGCGCTTATCCTTAGCGTTAGAAGAGAAGTCTTCTAACATTTGGTTTTTCAAAAAGTTGAACACAATTTTTCAAGAATTTCTCAATGACAATTCAAAATCTTTCAAAATTGTGTGTTCAACACTCCAGTCCTCATATTGTGTTTCAAGACAATTATTCTACATTTGGTGTCATTTTTAAATGAGTCAATGTTTGAGGGGGAGTTTTTCGAAAAACAATGTTTTAATGATTTTGGATACTATTCTTAAATTCTTTCGGTATTCAAAACATTTACACTAATCTCAATAACATCTACGGCATAATAATGACTATTAAATAGATTGATTGTTATAAGATAATTAGGTGGTTGAGCACAATTTTTCAAGAATTCTTCGATGACAATTAATAATCTTTCAAAATTGTGTGCTCAACAATGCTAACCCTTAATTTTATATTCATTTTACAACTTGGTATCATTGTTTTTGGTGTCAAACATATGTAAAATCGAGGGGGAGCAAGTTTATGTTCCATATAATTCATGCTAAGTAAAAGTTTTCCCCATGGTATTTCAAGACAAATTTTAATCACAAAGTATTTCAAAAACTAAGTGAATTAGTATTTAAAATAAGGGGAGAAATGTATTTAAAATGTGATCTTGAAAAAAAATAAGTGATCATATCGATCAAAGTGCTTGATACTCTTCGAAAAAGGGTTTTATGGTTACGATTCTCATACACTACAACATCAAATTATAACGACGATTATGAAGTCATAAGGTGTTTAAGGTTAGGTATTTGTCTAATATCCAACCAGAACCCCGAGTGATCTACCCACGGACACTCCATATGTTAGAAATAACCATCCTTAGGTATGATTGGAGATGAATGAGTATAAGGGAAAAATGCCGACTAAGATTGAGCTAACACGAGGGAACAATCACACCAGAGGAGTGTTAGTAATGACTCTGGAAAGCATTGAAGGGGTTGAAGACTTAAAAAAAATGTCTTGATATAAGGGGTCTTAAAGAAAGGAAAAGGTTCGGTGGTGGCCCTCTACACAACTTAGGCAGAAACCGTGTCAATACATATATGTCAGAATCACAATGTTGAATTCAGACATTAAAGACGACATCATGGACCCAGTGATGCAATGCACAACCCTTCCCAGCCATTCGGGTTTCTCTCAAAAGAAACTTGTCTCATTTGTCACGGAGATACACACGACTTCTATTGACTTTCTTACTCTGAGTTAGTTGATATTGAATAGGTGGCAGTCTGCTCCAGCCTCTGATTACTAAAACCAAAACGCACTAATCGTGTCTAGAGCCAAGATATCCATAAATAAATCTCATTAGGACACATTCCATTACTAACACTTGTTAAACACCAATTAGTTCACAAGCTGTTAACAAGAGTCCTACGCATTATCCTTGTGATTGTGCCCGAACATCCTAGTGATATTTATGTACTCATAATGAAGATGGAAATCCTGCTTGAGCCAGAATCAAACAAGCTCTTGGTAGGTGACTTGTGAGATTCTATATGAATCAAACTTGTGTCAACTAGAAAGAAACAATATAGCGATTCACGTACCAAACTTGTTCAGAAATGAATTTACAGATTAAATCAAAAAGATAGTACTATCTGATTCACTCTTACCATGTTGTTTGCTTTGAGATGTTCCGGTAATGAGAACAAGCAAGCATGGTAAATCTAATACATCTGTGTTAGAAGATCCTACGCTTTGAGGCTGAAACCCTGTCAAGGAGATTCTTTGAATCTACCTGATCACAGGTACAATATTTATACTGTAAAATGGTCCTACGGAACCGAAGGTTAATCTAACCAAATCCGGATGAATGACAAAGCCATATTCGTCCACACGCTTTATTGCTAACTATTTTATTTCAGGATACATAAAGATGGAGATGGTGATGCCTCTTTCCATCTGGAGACGGATGCCTTACCACATTCTCATAGCTCCAAACTACAAAGACATACTATAAAGCATCAAGATTGCAAGAACCATGAAAGATTAAGATTAAGACAAAGACTTCCGACAAACTTCTATATACAAGATCTTCCTTCAAAGATATCAAGTCTAATCAGGGGGAATTGTTATCAAAGCTTTTCAAGAAGATAAAGTATGAGCATGTTGGTCAAGACACAAGATCGCAAGGTGGCAAAGACGATCAAGACGGAAGGATAAAGATTTAAAAATCTCAGACAAAAAAGACAAAGTTAAAAGACAATGACAAAGCTAAATGATGCAAAGATAAACAAAGCATGAAGGAACAAGCCTACAACGTAGACAAAGACAAAGAATCACAAGAGCACAAGTCGACAAAAAGCAATCCATTGATCTCAACGCAGATGCACAATGAACTACTTCGGGGGAGATTGTTCAGCCTCAAAAAATTACGTCGAACAAAGGAAGTTTCGATCATTAATTATAGTAGGTTCTCGATCAATAATTAATTATACTTGTAATAGGCTAAACTGGTAAACTGCTCTTTGTTGTAATCTTAATCGGATCACAAGTGAATCGGCGATAAGCCCAAGTAAATACCAAGCCCGGCCCGAAGAAAACACCATGCATGAACCTCTTGGTTTAAACTATAAATACCCCTCTCCAAGGATGGAGAGGGTGTTGGTCTCATTTGTAATTTTTACTCTTGTAATCAACCATTCATTTTTCTCTCTTTATTTCTCTCTCTAACTTCTCTCTAAAATTCATCTTATCATCTTCTTATCTTTATTTCTTGTTCAAATGGTAAAGTGAAAGTGATATTGGGTTACCGACAATCTGTGAATATAGATGGAAAGAGAAAAGAATCTTGTAATCTTAAGGTCGAGCTTTTGAAATCACAAAACACGTTTAATGATCTTTTGAAAAGATATTCACAACTTGAAAGACTTTATATTTCTCTTGAGTCGTCAATACAACTTAATCAAGCAATTTTTCCAAAAAGATGAATCTTGTGATAACAAAATCTCTCGACATCCAGATATTTTTTGAAAATAATGATTGTGAAAGCTCAGCATAAAGACAAAGACAACACTAACCTCAAATTTGTAATTTGATAGATTATTATATAAAATCAAGTGAGAGAAAAAAGTCCAATGAAGAACGTCAAGTAATATTTATTGTGAAATTACGAGCCATAAATAGGTGGAAACTGGAAAAAATTGTAAGGCAAAATTGTTTTGAAAAACAGCGTCTTTGGTAATGAAAATCAATCATTTGAAACAGGGTATTTAAAGAGGTTTGACTCAATAAAAAAGACACGTGTTCGTACTAAAGAACATAGAGACTCTTTAATTGATAACATGAACTAAAAATCGGCAAGAATGAAATTTAAAAGCACAAAATCAAGATAAGGTTTTTGTGATAACGTTGTTGAAAAACGATTTACAAAAAGTAAAAGGAAAAAAATTGTTGATATTGCTGCACAAATGCCATATGCCAACACTATTGTTTCAGGAATGTTCAAGCTACAATTAGAACCTTTAGCTCCTAGGTTATTGCAAAATAGGGAAGTTCACATAGAATACCTTAAGTATGCTTAGGAACAAGTTAATATTATTGGGAATAGACGAACAAGCTAAACCAAAACAACCTTTAGATAAAAGAGTTAGACATTGCCTTTAAGCATGCCCAACGAATTCAGAAGTGTACCTCAATATGGTTCACGATACTTGCCCACTTGATTAAACTATAATAGAAAAATGTATGCTATCACACTCAAAAACAAAGTCAAGAAAGTTAGGTTCGTCGAACCTCTCACATCCTCAAGCAACATTAAACAGGTAGAGTCATTGAACATATCAGATTCTAACACACCTGTGTTGTCTTCTACAAGATTAAAGTGTTCTACTAGTAAGTACGGATCAAAGCCTACTAGCAATAAAAGGAATGATAGGATCTCACAAACACCATGTAGGAACATGAAGAATAAAGTAGCAGCCCAACCTAGGAAAGTTAATAAAAAGAATCGTGTTATTGAACCTATTCATGATGTTGATGTTAAGCATTCACTGTTAAAGGCTAATTTTGAACCTAGTTGTGCTTCTTGTAAGAAATCTATGTTTGATGGTGTTCATGATATGTGTCTTCTTGATTTTGTGGAAAATGTAAATAGCCATGCTAAATCTGCTAAGAAACATAAAAAACAAAATATTTGGAAACCTACGGGTCACGTATTTACTGAAGTAGGATTTAAGTGAAACCAACAGGCAGAACTTTCACTATAGTTGGTAACTTGTGCCCTTTAACTAGGATCACTTCAGCTAACGTAGAGCCTGCTAAGAAAACCACTTCCCACTTAGTTGAAACACAAAAACCAGAGCTTAAAGTCTACAACAGGAAACCCAAAAATGTTAAAAATGTAGGGTCGAGTAAAAAGGCTAAGATTGTAGAATCTAAGAATGCTAACCACTCGGAACCCAATCATACTTGGGATTGGGGATCCAATGCTACAGATATTCCATCTTCTTCTTCTCTTATCATGACAGGTTGTCCAGATTGTTCTCTGGTATCTGGACTTCGGATGTTCGAAACACATGACAGGGAACCGCTCTCAGCTCATGAACTTTATTAGTAAATTTCTGGGTACAGTTAGATTCGGAAACGACCATATTGCAAGAA
>BQNB010008317.1:0-40666 GCA_026074375.1 Tanacetum coccineum | reverse complement strand
TATATCTTTGTGAGTGGAATTGTCCAAGGGATACTTGGGGATTTCCTTAATTTCTCTATAAGTATAATATTTAACGTGTATGTAAAATTGCAAATCAGTCCCTCTATTTTAATTAATTTATTTCTAATTACTTATTATATGTAATTAACCATTTTAATCCAAAATAATATCAATATGACATTTTATACCCCCCAACTTATTTTATACAGATTATAATAAGTATAATAACATGTTTAAAATAGACCCCATAGTTTCAGAAATTACAAAACAAGTCCTTAAACTTTTAAAATCAATTCGGCTAATAAATAAATCACTAAAACCCTAATTAAATTTTTCCCCAAACATTTCCCAATTTTTATACAATCATTAGCATTAAAAGAACCTGGAAAAATTATTAAAACCCTAACCATAATTTTATTTCTTTTCTTTTTCCTTTAATTCGCAATAGGCAAACACAATTAAATCCAAATCAATTATTCGAACCTCTATAAAAATTATCCAACAATTTTTCTGAGTCATATATGATATAAACGACCTTAAAAAAATATAAAATCAATTTTATAAATATTATAAATGCCGATTACATAACTAGCTAAAAATTAGGGTTTCGAACATGTTTTAATTATTTCGACCAAAATAACATGCTTGATAATTTTTCTTAAGCATAGAACGAATTAATATGATGAAAAATAAGATACAAAAATACCCTTGATGATCCTTGGTGATTTTTCGAATTATTGCCACACGAATTTGTTTTTCGAACCAAATAAATTCCCACGATCGAACCAAGCTTTATACAATCTTTCCAATATTTTTCCCCCCTTCCTTGATCTCCAAAACACCTTAGAAAAATGGTCTCAACCCTAGAATAATTTTTGGATGCCGCCTCTTGTATTTTTAGGGTTTTAACAAATAAAAATGAATAAGAAAATAAATAAAGTATTTTGGCCAAAATTATGGGCTTTCAAAAATAACTAAATCAGATTATAAAACTTGCATAATTATTTTGTAGTTATCCTTATTTTATTTTATTTAATTTGTAAACTATAAATACATAAATATTAATATTTTTGGCTAAAATACATATGCATAAGTATTAATTATTTTTATTATATATATATATATAAGGTATTTTAATCTTACATAAATTCCATAATTGTTATATGTTATATTTTCATAATTTCTAGAATTAAAATGAACTTTATTCGTGCTTTTATGTATTTTTCTTGCATTAGGGGTATTTTGGTAATTTTACACTTGTTGCGATTTTTTTGGTTTTACACGCAGTGAAGAAAAATACGAACCTTTTCACCTAAAAACACCTAAAAATCACCCTTTTGAATATTTGTGTTTGGTTTCTTTTGTACAACTTGATCCTAGAAGGTTATAACAACTATAAAAACATTAACTTTAACATCACACTACACTACAACGATTAGGTGCACTGCCTAGGGAGTTGTAAAACTTCTTGTTCAAGTCTAAGGACAACCGCATCAAGTTTTTGGCGCCGCTGCCAAGGAATAACGTAGGTTTCAAATTCTATCTTGCTTAGGTCTACTCACAAGATTTCTATCAAGTGAGATTTTAAAATTCTTATCTATTATCTTTCTCGTATTCTATCTTTTCTTTGTGTATTTGTTCATAAATATGTCATTCGTCACCATGACGGATGAAATCACACTTAAGTCATTAACGGAAGAACAATTTGAATGCTTCATAGAATATTACCATGAAAATTATTCGAAAGATTTGAAAAGCGACTTAGAGAATCTTGAGGAAGTATATAAAATAATTAATGGTGGAGTAGAATATCCTCGCACACATAGTACCTCACCCAGTGAAACCTATGCACCATATAAGCCTTCACCTAGGATAGATCCCTTTGAACAACCTCCGTGGTTAGGATCAACTTTTGTTAGTAAGGCCCTTAGAAAAAGTGACCAAATGAATCAAACTTTTGATAAGAGCTCCCTAGCAATGACCCATAAGTTAGATGACATGATAGAATTGCCTAAGTCATAATCTAAGAAAACGTATAAGGAGGATTTAGAATATGAGGTAGTTATGGTTAAGATGCCTAAGTGCATGTCATGGTTAGATGCATATGATGAGCCTATAGGTGATCTTGATATGATGCAGAATAATGTGGATAATCCAAGCCCAAAAAGTAACCTATAAGTCCTCCCATCATTTGAGGTATACACACCGCCTGTGACTCACCCGAAAGAAATAAAAGAGACTATAGGATTCCTGAAGGAGGTAGAACCTTTAAACCAAACACAACTAGAGGATTTAGGCTTGAATACTTGTAGTCCTGACCTTTCCTTTAGTTTTAGAGAAGTTCCTAATGTTGATGAACCAAAGCCTCAATATTTATCCAATTTTCCATCCTTAGATGTAAATCTAGGAGAAAAAATAGGGACCGACCCACTCATCAACACATATAGTCCAGGTAGTTTTAGGATGAAGGTAGTAGAACCCTTGACCATTCACACACCGCCTTTACCCCACGTGGCATACTTCTATCGAAATGGTGTGTATTGCTACTATCACCCGCACTTGAAATTAAGTGTAGGGGAGACCCACCTTTTGCGCGTCAAATAGCATAGAGTCAGGCTCGTGACTCGAACAAAAACAAGTGCTTATTAGGAGGCAACCTAATCTTTTATTTTCTTGCATTTTAGGTATGTATTGTTTGTCTTGTATGTTTGTTTTTGAGTCATATGGGTGTGTTAACTACTTTTGTGGGTTGTTTAGTAAATTTTACAGGAATTAACTAATGGAAACTTGCGTGCAGGAATTTTTGAAAGAAAGAAATTTTTTTCTTTACAGACCCTAGAGACGGTGTCAAGATTAATCCTGATGGCGTCGCCATGCCTGCTACAGGAAAATTCAATTTTATTTAATTTTTGAGAAATTAATCTTGTGTAATTTTCAGAATTTGTGTTTTTCCTAAAAACCTGTAGGAAACCACGATTAAATTAACACATTCATCCTATCCTTTATTTGTTTTCGTAGAGTCTAAACTTAGTTATTGAGGTTGTATTTATCATTCAACCGTGGATTTTACGCTTGGTATAGTTGTCTCTGTCTTTGATTACAGGTTATATTTGACAAGAAGAAACTTGCAAGATCTTATGATTTTCATGTGGATGATTCTTGGATGACGATTTAGCCGGGATCATTTGTTTCTTCTCCATCATTGAGCAAACCAGGGGAGTACTAGTTTCTTTTACTTGTTTTCTTTTACTCTATTCATTTTTATGGGTACTTCTAAAGAACATTGGGGACAATGTTCAACTTAAGTGTAGGGGGAAATAAGCCTTAGAAACTATTCCTTCAACTGCCATTTGCTTGTTCCTTAAAATGATGAATAATATATCGAAAACATTGCGTAGAAGTTAATTATAACCAAAAATTTAAAAATTTTTTATGACACATAACGACAAAACCTGAGGTATTAATTGAGTTTAGGATAGGAATTTATATGACTAACACATAATCCCTCAAAATTCCACCCAAAAAATGTGAGGTTCGCCTTTAGATCTATAGGAATTCAAGTATCCATTTTTGATACTCAAAGGATAGTTAATTACTTTAAGTTGTTCGAGTTAAGGTTAGAATGTAGTAATATGTGTCTATTTACATTATTTCGTATGTGTTCGTATGGGTATTTGTAGCCTTTTTCTGGAAATTGTACCGGTATTCCAATTTATATGGAGTCTATTTTAAGGTAGTGTATTAAATTACTAGAACTTGGTTTTATTGATGCATTTGAGACCGCCTAGTAAGTATTAGGATTGATAGAAAAAGAGGCATTTGGATTAACGCATGTTTTAAACATGTAAGTGTTCATGATGGTCACCTCGTCATATTAACTATTTCCCACACCCTTGCCATGTGCAATCCATTTTTAGGGCAGGATACCACTCGTACACCCTTTGAACCTATCATTTTTCACGGTTTCTCGTAATTTTCTAGTTAAGCTGGACTATTAATAAAGAGCATTGTTACCCTTGAACCAATTGTTACAACCAAATCACCTTAGCCTACCTTGTATGTACTCGCTTTTTGTACATTATTTTTTTAGCCCAAAGTTGATTATTGTACAGTCCTGTTATCTCTGTAACTACAATTTGGGACGATTGAGATTCATGGTTAGTAGTTTATCTTATGATGAACTTGGGTAGATAGCACAATTATTACCACTTAATAGAGCTCATTAGCTCATGTTATGTTGATCACCTTCAATTCGGGTCATTTGTTAGATTGTAATTATCGAGTATGTAAAAGTTCAAGTATAGTGGTGTATCTATAAACCCCCGTGGTGTATTATATGTTTAAGCGATGACAAGGCAAAAGTGTACCAAATTTTTTTTATTATATATAAAAAACAGTGAAAAAATATACGGGGTGCCATTTGATTATATTTATGTTTATCATAGAGTCAAGAAAAAAAAAGATTGATGTAGAGTTTGTATATCTTGTCCGAGTCTTTGGCATAGCAACCCAAATTAGCATGTGTTCTTATAAATAATTAGCTAACCCTCTCACCCCAAATTCACCTAAAATTCACTCTCCAAATTTATCCCACTCATTTCCCGTTTCCCATTTTTTTGTTACATACACCTACACCCACACCCTTAAAAACCCTCATTTATTGTATATGACGAGTACTTGGCCTAAACGGTGGTGGTGTTGTCATTTACCAGCCTATGGTAATTTATTTGCTAGGCCAGTAATGAGCAGTTATTTTCCATTTCCCATTAGTTGTTATAATTTATTATTACACGTGAGAGAAGAGAAAATCCAAACACTTTATGTGAGTTGTGGTATTATCTTTTTCCATGCTTTTAATTACGAGGTCTAGAAGGTTTTGTCATAAACTGCTTTTAAAGAGTAGGTTAAATGCCCCTAATACTGATATTGTCTAGGTAGAAAAGCCTGTTTGCTTAAGGACAAGCAAATCCTAAGTGTAGGAGTATTTGATGAGGTATCATTTTATACACTTTTTCAGAGTCATTTAACCTCCCAAATCATGCAAATATTCCCAGATTATGTGCTTAATCATTTGTTTTTGTATTTTTAGCACTTGGATGGCTTTTGGAGGAAATACACGTGACTTGAGCTCATTTGGAGAAGAAACGGACAAGATTGCAACTCTACACAAAAATTGAAGAAGAAAATAGCCATACAGCGGCTGGCAACGGTGTCATGGTTTTTCGCGAAGGTGTTAGGATTTCGCGAAGGTGTCAGGATTTCTGTCCAGAAGAGGTCAAGATTTTTCCAGACGGGGTCAGGATTTTTTAGAAAGGGTCAGGATGAGCCGACGTAGGGTTTTCTTATAAATATAGCCTCATAACTTTGTTTTTATCAAGCCCCCAACCCTAAGTCCGATTTTAGGGTTTGGGTAGGTGTTTTTCCAGCAACTTAGGAGGTCTTATTCCATTTATTAACATCTTGTAATGGTTTGGATCCTTGATTATATCATTATTATGTCTTTAATTCTTATTGTTGATTGTTCTTATTTAAGTATGCTTGGCTAATTCATCTAGTGTTTATTTGGGATTACATGAAACTTGTCAATAATTAATTAGATCTTATTGTTTTCCTATTGATGTTATGGATCTTCTATATTCATCATGAAGGCATGACAAATTCAATGAGTTTAATTGATTTTAGTTTCTAATTCTTATCTCTTATTGCTTTTTGTTGATGGATGTGCGCGTTAGGCTCTAGAAAACTAGCCATAAAATATTACATTAACATAGACGTCTAGGGAAACGCGAGTGTGTAGAAAGGATACCATCGGTAACAATCTTCATACTACCTTACCCCTAATATGGTTGATCCCTTTTAAGTGTTTTAATGCATGTAATATACTCTTAGGGGCCTTGTAATAGTCTTCATACTACCTTACTTATGCGTTGCCTTAATGGAATATTACATAGAAGGCAGGTTTGTGCAATTCATTCATGAATTAGGCAATACTTACACATCGCATCACAAGTGTGATAAAGCAATAGGTAGAATTAGATAGCTATTAAGAAGTAGCGCATCCTAGGTAAATACGCTTCATTGTATAATTGTTTATTAGAATTAGGATTAGTAGTTAATTAGTTTAAAACAAACCAACCTTCAAACCCAAGATTTACTTGCTTTCATAAAATATAAAAATACAAAAAATAATCTTCTTTCAACCCCTAGACCTTAGTGAACATTAGATCCGTCCTTCACAATGCTATTCCCCTAGAGAACAATAACAACCCCCGAGTCTTGCCTATACTACACTGCACTGATTAGGTGTACTGCCTAGGGGATTGTAAAACTCTGTGCGAGTTGCAAGACACGCATCACATATGCTATGTTATGTATAAAGTTTTAATTTTTATGCTACTTTAATACGATTTGAGTGTTATGATATTTCGGGTACCTTATTTGAAGAGATGATTGTGTCTTATTAGCTTGAAAAACTGTTTAAGGGGGGTGTTTGGGATTGCTTATTTTATGAAAGATGCTTATTTTCTTATTAGTTTATAATAAGGGTAAAGGCATAGTTGTATTTGCTTATTATACTTTAGGGTAAGTTTATAGGTATTTTATTCCTTAGAGTTGTCGCTATTAAAATTTATAAACACTAAACTTGGTGGTTGCTGCAAATGGTAACGGAGACTACAAGACCATGATTGCTGCTATGGCGGGCACCTCGAGAAAGAGCTACACAAGGTGCATGGTAAGGGTAAAGGCAAGTTTGGTGTCACTGTGGTAAGGATACGGATGAGTTTTAGACAAGGTACGTGGTAAGGGTAAACGCAAGTTTTAGACAAAGTATGTGGTAAAGGTATAGGCAAGTGTTTGAATTATGCACAAGCGAAATAAATAGATTTGTAACAAGTTTTAGTAGTATCCAAAGGGTTTTAGGTTAGATACATCTCAAATAAGCACACACCAAATTTTGAAAACTAACAAAATAAGTTGAATTTCTATTTTATCCAAACACTCTAAACTGCTTAGTCGCGTAAATTAAACAGAAAATAAGTAATCTGAAACACCACGATATATAAATTATCTATCGTATGAATTTGTTTGCTTATGTTTAATGTTCACTATATTATGCAAATTGTTAACCAAAGAATGCAGACCGACCATTTTGCTTCAGCCCTTGATGTTGTTCGGCTTATTGTTGTTAAATCCTGATTAACAAACAATATGTTCCAAACATAAAGACTGAGGTATCCTCCTCTTTTCGCCATCTTTTGTTTGTTTTAATTAGAAGAAAAAAAATTACAATTTTTTGTTCAATTTGTTATATGCAAGTACAAAACCCCTACCAACGAATCCTACCATCAACTTTAAAATATTTTTTAGGTCTTCTTCTGAGTTTATTTTAGTTTTCTTTAATCATTTGGTGACCTTTGTTTACGTAGTTATTTCTTTTTGGATTTTTCGAGTAGCTATTAGTATTAATAATAAATGTTTATGCATGTGTTAATCTTCAAAGTGGGGAAGTTGTGGTGGTTGTAAAGAAGCAGAAAGTGCAGGGGAGAAGACGGCGGGAGGTCAAGGACTAGGAGGATCTGTCGTTATCTCCGCCTAATCTGTATTGGAAAGTTGCGAATATGTTGGTTGGAATTGTTTTACATAATCGTCATTCAAATAGTTCAAACGTTGCTTCAAATTCGGTTGTAATGACCCCTGTTCCAAGAACAGATGGTGTCTGCATCAAAAGCTCACCACGTAAGTGTTTATCTACTTACTGATTTTATTCATGACTCCTATGTGTATCTTTACTAATTTCTTGTTATTACAACTGGCTATTCTGATATCGGCAACCTTTTCTACACTAATTCACCTTGCACCCCATGTATGCAATTCTATTGCAGCTATTACTTTTACTTAGGGGTGAGCACAGTACCAGATTGTTACCGAACCCGTACAGAGTTGGTGGTACCGATTTTTTCTCGAGCATGAAACGGGTGTTTCGATACCGTACTGAACGGGATTCGGATACCAGAACCGGTACCAGTACTCAATACCGGGAAATCGGTACCTATCCGGTACTTCCCCTTTTTTGTTAAACCAAAAACAAAATTATAGATTTTACGCTAGTAACTTTCTATGGCAACAACAAAAAACAAGATATAACGTGTATTTTTGGGTGATTTCAAACTGAGGGTTCATTATCATAACTCAAATCCGATTCATCAATATGCAATATTAAGGTTTCTCTAAAAATTGTGTCATTGATGAGATGTCATTTATACACTTTTTTGGGGCCATTTAACCCCTAAATCATGCAAATATGCCCAGATTATGTATCGTTTATTTTTAGGTTTTTAGCACTTCTAGGGCATTTGGAGGAAATACACATGACTTGGGCTCATTTAGAGAAGAAGTGGACAAGATTACGACTCTATACCAAGAATCACAAATTGAAAAGTTGGTATAAAGAAGTTGTTGCATACTAAACCCGGTGAGAGAAACGGCGTCGCCATACATAAAGCACGAAATCAGGATCTTCTTTCGTGAAGGCGTCGATTAGTATCCAGCGACGGTGTTAGAAAAACTTGGCCAACTTAAATTAAAGAGGAAAAATCAGCAGCCTAAACGTACCTTTTCTCTGTATATATAAAATTTTTTACTCTTCTAAAAAAGAACGTGAGAGTGTGCATGATTGTGGGTGGGAGTACGGTGAGCATGTCTGAGAAAATTTTACATCCCATTTGGCTACGGCGTTACAACAATCAAATGACGTCGTCCGCCCTCGTTTTTTATCTCACTATATATATAACAAACCGATTTTATAGTGTTTTAAGTGTGTAACTTTTTTTGTATATAATTATTGGAGACGAACCCTAGTGGGTCATTCTACAAACTTTTTTTTTAGGATCATTTTAAAAAAAAAAAGGCCCTTAAAACCCCTATGTGTAACAATCTTCACTGTCCATTTTTTGTAAATCAAGTAAGATTGTTTATCATTAAATCATTCAATATGGTTTATGTGTCGTTTTGAATAATGTTATCGTTGTTTTTTGCATACTTTATCACATGCTAGGCAAAACCCTTCTTTCCTTTTATATTTACGTAATGATTGCTGACAACTTAGTTGTAGATCCTTTTAAATGTTGCTTAATATCTTGTTGATGAAGGATATATTGACGCGTTAGGCTCTAAGAAAACTAGTCCATAGGATAATAAATTGAACCTTTAATAAGAATCTACGAAACGCGAGTGTGGTAGAGAAGGAATACCATGGCATAATAAGTCTTTCATACTACCTTACCCCTAAAATGGATGAATCCTTCTTAAGATATTTTCACATGCATTTAATTATACTCGTAGTGTCCTTGTTATTAACTAGTCCTTCATACAACTTACTCTGTGTTTTGCCTTAAACGTAATATTTAGAAATAGACGGCATATATCATGAAATTCATTTCATGACCAATGAAAATACTTACACAATTCATCACACTTGTACAAAGCAACAATCTAGTGAGAACAATCTAAGAGTAGTGCATGATTAAGGTAAATAACATCATTTAAACAATAGACGGCATATTCATGTAATTCGTTCATGACCTAGGAAATACTTACACAAATCATCACAAGTGTGACAAAGCAACAGATCTAGGAGAAGCAATCTAAGGAGTAGTTCATGATTAGGTAAATACATCTTTTTATCATAAAGTTATCACCAGTAGTTTAGATTATATTTAGTTTAATTAGCTAAAACAAACCAACCTCTCAAAACCATCATATTTACTTGCTTTCTTAAAAATATAAAAATACAAAAAGAATCTTCTCTCAGCCTCTTAGAATTATGTTAGACTGTGTTCGAGCCTTCCCAACCTATTCCCATAGAGAACGATAACAACCTTCGAGTCTTGCCTTACTACACTACAACGGTTAGGTACTCTACCTAGGAGATTGTAAAGCTTCTTGTGAAGACTTCACAACCTCCACATCAAGTTTTTGGCGCCGCTGCGTGGGGAATAGTTAGGTTTCAATCATTGTTTAACTTAGTTCTACTCGCTTGAATCATTTCAAGTGAGAATTCTATTTTCGTATATTAGCTTTCTTGTAGTCTATCTTTTCTTCGTGTTATTTGTTTCGTAATCCATTCTCATCAACCACTATGGGAGACGCGAATCCTATCTGTACTCTTGGAGATTACTCCAAACCAAGCCACAAAGGCTGCAGGAATACCATTAAGCTCCTCGAAGGGAACAATGTGGTACCTCTTCGATCCGACACCATCCGGTTGGTGCAAAACGGATGCTCATTCCACGGACTTCGGTCCGAGGATCCAAACCAACACCTTAAGGATTTTCTTAAACTAGTGGACTCACTTGACCTTAATGGTGATAAAAGGGAAAGAACTCACTTCTGTTTATTTCAATTTTCCCTTCGCGATCAAACTAGCAATTGGCTTGAACATCTTCCAGCAGGATCCATCTCTACATGGGAGGATCTTACTACTCGTTTCCTTGCTCAATTATTTCCACCAGGAAGGACTGTAAAACTCCGTAATTATGTCTTGATGTTCCAACAACATCAAGGAGAATCTCTCTCAGAAGCTTAGACTCATTTCAAGGACTTACTCCAAAAAGTCCATCATCATGGCATCGATCTTTGGCTCCAAGTCCCAATTTTTTATGACCATGTCAATCCCGTCACAAGACGAACCATCAATCAATCGGCCGGTGGTAAGCTTCGTGACAGAAACGCCAAAGAATCTTGGGCATTATTAAAGGACCTCGCCCTCTATGATAATGAAAGTTGGAACGAATTAAGGGACTTCACTAAACCGGTCAAGGCAATCTCTTTGCCTCAAGATGTCCCGAGTACATCTGATCATCGTCTAATCAAGCTCGAACATCAAGTCCAACGCTTGATGGAAGCTTACATTGCTCTGAGGCAACCTACTCAAGTGAACAAAATCACTTTTTCATGTGAGATCTGCAGTGGTCCTCACGACACTCAGTACTGCATGGAAAATCCCGAACAAGCCTTTGTTGAATATGAATTCTCGCGTACCGATGAAGCGAGAGGTAAGTGGTACACCTTCAAACCCGAGCAAAATAATCTTGGTGACACCTATAATCCGTCATGGAAAAGTCACCCAAACTTTAAGTGGAGACAACCTTAAAATTCTCAAAATAGTTTTTCAAACCCACCTAACCAGTTTTAGCGAAACGGTTCGTTCCCAAACCACTCCTTCAACAACAATCCTCAAAATTTCAATAATCATCTTAAAGGATTGATGTCCAACTTCATGGCATCTCAAGACGCTAGATTTTCCATGTTTGAAGCCAATTTCAAACAACAACAAAAGTGAGATGACCAACAAAATCGATACAGTATTGAAGGCCATCACTGATCGAATGACAGGAGCACTCCCTTACGACAGAGTTAAGAACCCGGAACTGAATATTAACCCTACCCCTCTAGTTTTGTTTGCTCGTTCTTACCCTACAGTAGATCCCCAATGCTCATCTCACCCATCTACTTCAATCAATGCTGTCAAAACATGTTCCAAGGAGGAAAGCCATTCCCAGATAAGCCAGTCGCAAATAAGGATGAGGGTTGGAACACTACAAATAGAAGAACCTAAACCAACTCTTGAAGATGAATTCCAGGATCTGCATCTTAACCTACCGTTCTCGAAGTCCTAGCTCACGCTCCAATCTATAACGCAATGTTGGATAAATACGTGGAGGGCTTGGAACTAGGCAAAAAAGGATCATCCTTTGTCCAGGGCGAAGTATCTGCAAAAATGAAAGACCCCAAAACCCCTTTGCTAGTGGGAAGAGGATTCCTTGCAACCGCCAATGCAGTCATAGATTGTAGGAAGGCCAAAATAGCAGTAGGAGAAGGAATCACTAGGTCAGTATTCAGAGTAAAAGGAGTCAATTTAGGAAAAGAGGAAGCACCCTATTGGACCACGCTTAGATAAAGGGAATCATACAAACCACGACGTAACTCAGATGGAGTAGGTGCACGAACCCCTTACTATGCTAGGAAGGATTTTTTAGATTGTCATTTTCCCGGAGAATGGGAAATTGCTAGAGACGCTGAAATTAATCCCTTTAAGGATGTCCTTGTATTTAGAAGAATGGTGGAATTATTAAGGGCCTTACCCATAAACCTCAAAAGAAACATGTGGGAGTCGGAGGACCTAATTGACAACCTAATTAACTGGAATAGACCACCCAAAAACGGAGATGGAGCATGGCATGCCAAGATTAGATTGATCGATCCGGACGGAGAGGATTTTACAAAAACTCTTCAACCAATCCCCACCTCTAGAAAGCTCTTCGAAAGAGAAAGTCCAAGGGAGATCATTAACTTGGACCATTTCTATGACACTTGACGTGTGAATTCGAGTCTAGCTACAAGACTCATAAATAAAGAAAAATGCTTTTTAGGAGGCAACCCAATATTTACTTTCCCGCATTTAGAAGTGTCTTGTGTTTTAATTCTTTATTGTTTGTTTTGTAATTGTTGAATCATTTTGTAATCATGCTTTGTTTGTTTTTAACTTCATATTATTTACAATCAAAGGTATATTGCATAAAATAAGTGTAGGGGGATATATCCAGTTTATAAGAACCGATTCAAACATTTAAAATAAATTGTTCAGATTAATTCGTGTCAGTTTCGAGTCATATGATTGTAATGATTAATCCCAGGTTTTTATGCAGTGTTTTCTACAAATATAACTAATAAAATTACATGCAGGAAATTTTCATTAAAAAAGAAGAGGAAATCTTCACAGCGTGTGGAGACGGCGTCGGGATTAAACCCGACGGCATCGCGTCTCTAGCAATGTGAAGATTAAAAAAAATTCAAGTATTTTTGAAAAATAAAATGTGCAATATTTAAAATTTGTAATTTTGTTGCAAACCTGTAGAAACATATGATTATATCATCGGTTTCATCCTATCTTTACTACTTTCATAGAGTCAAAACCCTAAACTCTCGTTGTATATATCATATCCCACCGATTTTACGCTTAATGTAGTTGTCTTTGTGTTTGATTACAGGTTATATTTGATGAGAAGAAGCTTGGAAGTTCTTAGAAAGTTTCATTGGACGATTCTTGGAGGACGATTTAAGCAGTTATCGCATGTTTCTTCTCCATTATTGAGCAAACCAGGGGAGTACTAGTTTCTTTTACTTGTTTTCTTTTCCATTTATTCATTTTTACGGGTACTTTTAAGAACATTAGGGACAATGTTCAACTTAAGTGCAAGGGGGAATAAGCCTTAGAAACTATTTCTTCAATTGTCATTTGCTTTGTCCTTAAAATGAACGGATAATATATCGAAACACATAAAAAGGTAATTTTGACCAAAATTTAAATTTTTATGACATATACCGATGAAAACCGAGTATTAATAGCGTCTCATGGATGGGAATTTACATGACTAGCACAAAAACCCTCAGAATTCCACCTCAAAAATGTGAGGTTTGCCTTTAGATCTATAAGAATTTGGGTATCCATTAATGATACCCAAGATAATTTTACCTTTAGCTTGTTCGAGTTAAGGTTCGAATATAGTCATATGTGTCTATTTCGTCGTTACGGATGTGTACGTATGGTCTTTGTTACCTTTTTTGGAACATTGGTATCGGTTTAAAATTATATGAGTGTACCTATAGCATATTAAATTCTAGAACTTGTTTTTATGATGCATTCCGAGACCGCATAGTGAGTATTAGGATCTGCTAGAAAAGAGGCACTAGGATTGACCCACGTTTCAAACCTGTAATTGTTATGATGGTCACACTGATCATATAACTATCTCACACCCTTGCCATGCACTCATTTTTAGTGCAGGATACCCCTAGTACACCCCTCCGAGCCTATACTTTTTCATGGTTCTTGTAATTTTCTAGTTAAGCTGGACTATTAATGAAGAGCATTGTAACCCTTAAACCAATTGTTACACCCAAATCGCCTTAGCCTACCTTGTATGTACTCTCTTTTAGTACATTATTGTTTTAACCCAAGTTAATTATTAAGTACATGGTTGCTAAGTCCTTATCCTTGTAAATACAGTTTTGGGACGATTAGGATTCAAGGTAGTATTCATCTTATGAAAAATTAGGGAAGAAGTAATTTATTACCCCCAATAGAGCTCATTAAGCTCCATGTTATGTTGATCCACCTCAATTCGGGTCATAGAATAGTTTGCTTGTAAAGTATGTAAAAGTTCAAGTGTAGGGGTACATCTATATGCCCCAAATGATGTATTATGTTATTCGAAAAAAAGAGAAAAACAGAAAAGAAAAAGAAAAGAGATTGATGTAGAGTTTGTATATCTTTGTCCGAGTCTTGGCTTAGCAACCAAATTAGTGTGTATTCATATAAATAATTAGCTAACCCTTTCACCATAAATTCACACAAAAGCCACCCAAAATGTATCCCATCTATTTCCGTTTCCATTTATGTTATCTTACACCTACACCCAACAACCCTTTAAAACGGACCTCTTTGATAGTAATGAATAATGCTTGCGCCTAGTGGTGGAGGTTTGATCCTTTACCAAGCCTATGGTAATTTATATACTATGAAACGTAATGAGTGTTAATATTCTGTTTCCCTATAGTTGTTATAATTTATTATACACCTGAGAGAAAGAGAGAATCCAAACACTTATGTGAGGTCTAATATACTTTTCGTGCTTTTAATTACGAGGTCTAGAAGGTTGTGTGGTAAACTGCTTTTAAAGAGTAGGTTAAATACCCCTAATATTGCTATTATCTAGGTAGAAAAACCCATTTGCTTAAGGACAAGCAAATCCTAAGTGTATGGTTATTTGATGAGGTGTCATTTTATACACTTTTTTGAGGCCATTTAACCCTCTAAATCATGCAAATATGCCCAAATTATATGCTTAATCATTTATTTTCAGGTTTTTAGCACTTGGATGGCATTTGGAGAAAATACACGTGACTTGGGCTCATTTGATGAAGAAAGGGACAAGATTATGACTCTACACCAAGAATCATGAAGAATTGTGCATACATCGCGTGGAGACGGCGTCGCCATCATAAAGCGACGACGTTAGGATCTTCATCGTGATG
The DNA here is from genome assembly GCA_026074375.1 of Tanacetum coccineum. Classification (NCBI taxonomy): domain Eukaryota; kingdom Viridiplantae; phylum Streptophyta; class Magnoliopsida; order Asterales; family Asteraceae; genus Tanacetum; species Tanacetum coccineum. The sequence continues at coordinate 25,570 of BQNB010008317.1, read as the reverse complement.
GTGTTAGAGATCCAGCGACGACGTCAGGACATGGCCGACTTAAAGAGGATCTAGAATCATCTACGTGGCGACATCGTCACAACTTCAAAGTGACGTCGTCACGTCGTTTTCACTATTTATATAAAACCAATTTTAGGGTTTTAAGTGTGTAACTTTGTCTAACTTTTGTGAGACAAACCCTAGTCATTCTAGCAGCTTTTTAGGTTGTTTTTTTGGGCCTCAAACCATATTTTAACTACCTTTAATCCATGTTTTAATCAAGTAAGATTGTTTATCATTAATCATTCAATATGTCTATGTGTTGTTTGATTGATTTATGTTCTTGCTTTCTTTATAACATGCTAGGCTAAACCCTCGGTTGTATTTACTTATGATTGCATGAAACTTAGGTTGTAGATCCTTTTAATGTTGCTTCTTGTTGATGGATGTGTGTGTTAGGCTCTAGAAAACTAGCCATAAGATATTAAATTGGCATAGACGTCTAGAGAAACACGAGTGTATAGAAAGGATACCATCGGTAACAGTCTTCATACTACCTTACCCCTAATATGGTTGATCCCTCTTAATATATTTCACATGCATTAAATATACTCTTAGGGGCCTTGTAATAGTCTTCATACTACCTTACTTGTGTGTTGACTTAACAGAATATTAAATAGACGACGGGTTCGTGTAATTCGTTCATGACTTAGGAAATACTTACACAGATCATCATAAGTGTGACAAAGCAACAGATCTAAGAGAAGCAATCTAAGGAGTAGTGCATGATTAGGTAAATACATCTTTTTATCATAAAGTTATCACCAGTAGTTTAGATTATATTTAGTTTAATGAGCGAAAACAAATCAACCTCTCAAAACCATGATAATTACTTGCTTTCTTAAAAATATAAAAATACAAAAAGAATCTTCTCTCAACCCCTTAGAATTTTGTTAGACCGTGTTCAAGCCTTCCTAACCTATTCCCCTAGAGAACGATAAAACCCCCCGAGTCTTGCCTTACAACGGTTAGGTACTCTGCCTAGCGGATTGTAAAGCTTCTTGTGAAGTCTTCACAACCTCCAAATCAGTCATCTCTCTACAAAAATTCAATGTATGCGAATTAGATACAAAATAAACTAATACTGATGTAACTATGTATACTCATATATGTGAACTAGATATAATAAACTAACAATTATTATATACTAATATTATACTCGTATGTGACTAACAACTTGAGTCGACAAGCTAATATATGTATGATACGTGCAAATTCGATATATAAAATAATAAACTAATAATCATTGCAAACTACGATGTATATTAGGGATGTCTTATTACATATTTTAAAAAAAGCCTTTAATTTTTTTCAATGATGATGATCGAGATGATTTAAAGATATGATGTGTGTTTTTACAAGCTTTAAATTTATAATACTAGAAATACCGATTTTGACTAAAAACACAACATTCAAGCAAGTATACCCTCTTCGAGTTTAATATATTATTAGGTAAGTCTAGGTCGTTCCACGAGATTTGTAGCAATTCACATATTGTTTATCAAGTAACAAAGCAAAATGATTGTCACGTGTCAAATAGATAATCGTGTGTAAAGGAAAGTAAGAAACAAGACATGATTCACATAACATAATAGATAGAGATAGAGCGAGACTTTATATAAACAAAGCGTACAAGTCATATATGATGGATGATCATAATAACAAGCATATCTACCAATGATAACATAGAATCCTTTCGGCCTATATACTACATCATCAGGAGCGCATTATGAATGGTTTATATCAAATATGCATACATATGAATTCCTCCTAACCCGGTCAGTCAACATAAGAAAGGGTCTTAAACATAAATTTACTTGGGTTTTTTTTATCATTTTATCACATAATTCTCACAAGTATGATATTGACATGCCATAGACAAACAGTTCAAAATACATCAAGACAATTAACCCTTTCGGCCTATTTCAATTGCAATGATATATCAAAAGATAAACAATGATCTAATTAAAGATAACATCGAATTCATAAACATATATATTCATAAGTCATAGCAAAATCATCCAAATATCATATCATGTTTCACATATTGAAACAAAGTACCAAAACCAATATTTTGACTACAACAACCACCAACCTAAAACTAATAATTCCATGATCAACCAACAACCAAATGCTACTGAGATAACTTGAAATAGACCACGTAACTTCTGGAAATCCGCAACGTATTACCAAATGTAGTGTGTGGTAACAAGGTTTATGGTGATGATCTTTAGAGAATTTGGTGTGAATCCTCTAAGATCAAAGTGGAAAGTGTTTAGATTCTAGAAATGGATGGTATGTGGTCTAGGTATGATGTTAGAACTCTAGGAATTTGTGGCTATGGTGGTGGTTCGCGATGGTAGCATGGTGGTGTAGAGGGGTGTTTGGATCATTGGATCCTAAGACCCTCACCTAGTTCTCCACCTCTTAAAGTTGTTGAATAGATTGTGTGTATATGATATGAAATTCTGTAACCTTTTCCCTTTTTGTGTTCTGAATATTTTATTTTTAGTCCTTTGACTATTTGACGTTTGTTAGTTTATTCAGATATTGTACCGTGTTGATGGTGGTGAATTTATGAGATTTGCGATGATTTGTGGTTTATTGTGATTAATAATCCCTTTTTGGAAGGTATTATTATGTTATTTGTATTCCGGGTGGTTTGACCCGTGCATTTTAAGAAATGCTGAAAAACGAGTCCGGACACGTCCGTTAATGTCCAAATGAGTTTTGAGAAGTGTAAAGTAGAATTATGTCGAGTAATACTCTAAGTTAATGGAAAAGTATTTTTAAAGTGAATAAAAATACTAATTAACTTTGGAAAATATTTTACGATCGAGTCTTGTGTTGATCCCTTCTTGACAGATCTTACTTAGCTTGTTAAAGCTTAGTTGTATTGGATAGATCCAAGACAACTTTGATAGAAACTAAGATTGAGAATATCACAAACTATGCGGAATCTAGTTTGCAATACTAAGAAAAACAATGAAACAGTAGAACAAGATCTTTACTAAACTTTTAATATATTAAATACTATTTTGAGTTACAAACTAGCTATAAATACTAACTATGATTGCTATGCAAACTGATGAAAAACTGATATGAAAAACTAATATCTAGATCTATGTCGTAGGGTTCTTTTTATACACCAAGGAAACCCCAATGGGCTTACAAAACACGTATACTAATCAATGCATATCTATTCCTAATATATCTCATGCATATCACTTTAGCAGTACTAACTATTTATACTAACAGTACTAACTACATAACTAGCAGTACTAATAAACTGACAGTACTAACATTTTGTACTGACAATACTAACTATAACATTAGCAGTACTAATGACTTAGACTATTTTCTCTAATCTTCAGTAGCAGTACAAACTTGAATCAGCAGTATTAAGTTGTAGAAGCCTCTAATTCTCAACAATCCTCCCCTAAACTTATGATTTACCTTCAAATCATCAAGTTTCTTGAATTAACCCTTATGTTCTCTGTGAGGATTCTTTCAAACACTTCATTGCCTTGGTCTTTCTGCTTGTATAAAGATTTTCCTTAGAAGCTCATTTGCCATCTCTGAAGGTTGATCCACTTGAAGCTTGTTAGCCAACATCACAGTCATAAGCCCTCTTGTCAATGGATATTCTTTTTCAACTAGCATGAAAATTTCATGTCCTCTTACTGAAGATACATGGTGAACACCACATGTATCATAAAGCCTCCATACTAAAGGATCATGCATATATCTTTGAAGCTTCCATAGAGTATCATCATTATCTGGTTCAAACAATCTCTTCAGTTCAACCCACAATTCCTTCTCTTTATCATCTGTAGGCTCTATTGTACTGAACCTCTCCTTAACCAAATCCCAAAGCTTAACCAGGTCATCTCTATCAAATTTCTTCAACATATCAGCAAAAATTTGATAAGCTTCTGTATGGTTACCAACTCTGATAATTCTCCAATACCTTCTTGTGTCTTCAGAGTAAACCTCCCAGTCAATGATTGGATATTTGACCTGTAGGGCTTCAACATAAATTTCTTCCACTAGAACTATTATCACCATTTGTTGTAAATCCTCTTGTGTCAATTCTTTTTCTTCTTCATCTGGTTGTTCTTGAACTGACCCTAAAGCTTCATAATCTCTTAGTTCTGAGCTTTCTCTAGTCTTTTGCCTCTTAGAACTTTCTTGTTCAAGTTCATCTGCTATCTTAGGAATTGTTCTGTCAACATCACTCTCTATTGGAGTAAAAGTTTTTACCCTTTTCATTGTTGCTTCAAACAAATTCTTGAGCTCATCAAAGGAAAGTCTCTTTAATTGCTGCAGTGTGTGACTTCTCATATGTTTAACATAATTAGACATGTAAGTCCTCTGTCGAGCTTGTGTGAGTAGCTTATTTCTCCTTGCTTCAGCTCTTTGTTAAGCAAAATGTCTCTTTCTTTGATTGATAAGATCTATAAGCAGTCTTGCTTTTTTAGCTTCAAAATATTTTTCTCTTTCCTCTGCTTGTATCCTAAGTGCTAGCTCTTTATCAGCCTCAATTGTAGCTTGAATGTCTTCCCATTCTTCAACATTAAATGAACTAGCTTCTTCATGCACCCTGACAATCCTCTGCCTCTCTTCTTTATCAAAATGTTCTTGTAGTCTCATAGCTGCTTCTAAACCAAGTCTTTATTGTCTTTGCTGCAACTTTATCTTGATTTTTTCAGGCTCAGATTCATCCACTTTATCCTTTCCTTTATCTTTGACTACAACTGGTGAAGGATCTTGAACCATACCAGCAATACTAACTGGCATTGATACACCAGCAGTACTAATTCCACCACTAGCAGTACTAATTCCACTACTAACGGTACTAACTGCCCTTCTTCTTCTAGTATAGGTTTGAACTTTAGCTGCATCTACAAAAATTTTAGCTGTACTAAGAACCCCCAACTAATCTTTAGGTTGAACTTCTTGACTATGTGTGGGAGTAACCAAAGTAATTCCTGCATCATGATTAATTTCTTCTATCATCCTTCCCTGTTTGGAAGAATCCTCTGAAGCTTCTTCATCATCTGAGACTACAATCTTGGCTCTCCTTTTAACTTGGCTTGTCTTGATAGTCTGCTTTAACTTCTTTACCTTTTTGATAAGTTTAGTAAGAGCAACACCATAGGTTTGTTTTGTTTGCTTCAATTCTGTCTTCAAGCTGTCCACTTTGTTTGACAATTTTGTACATAAAATCGTCAATTCATGTAGTGTCATGTTGCCCTCATCACTTCCAAGTGTGTTAACTATTAGGAGAGGTGAATCATGGGGCGGTGTAGGTACCCTCTTAGACCTAATCTGAGCAATGGAACCCCCGTGGCTTCTTGGCACCTAGGACTGCCACCTGCACCAATTCCCTGAGGAAGAGGCACATTAGGCATTGTCGTGGATTGGGTCTTAAGGATGTTACCACTAGCCTGCTCTGCATCTAAGCTAGCAGCAGTAGTGGTAGCCATTTCTACTATGTCATCCCATTCCTCATAGACAGCCCCATCTGCTACATTGGGTATAGGCTTACTAGTCTGAGGTAACTCAGTGGCCTCTGTTAAGGCTTGCCTAGGTGTTTGAGTCTTTTGGTGTGATGATGAAACAACAGTAGGGATTGGTTCTTCAGAAAGATGTTGAGCAGTAGAAGGTGTTGGTTGGGGTTCAGAGGGTTGTACTGAACCTTCACCCTCTTCTGCTTGAATAGCAAGCATACTTGGGAACAAAGGTGTATGTTCCCCAGAAAAACCTCTTTTTATATTGCTAAAAAGTTTTGGAGTTAAAGTATGAGCAATATATTTTCTGTTGTGAGGATTAAGAAATCTTTTGTTTTTGTCTAAAAATATTTGAATAAATCTTGGATACATTAAGAACTTATATTTACTATCCAAGTTTTTCACTATACCATGAAAAATCAATTTAGAAAAGTTAAAGGTTCTGTTTGTAGTCAGACAAAACTTAAAGGCTCTGATACCACTTGTTGATCCCTTCTTGACAGATCTTACTTAGCTTGTTAAAGCTTAGTTGTATTGGATAGATTCAAGACAACTGTGATAGAAACTAAGATTGAGAATATCACAAACTATGCGGAATCTAGTTTGCAATACTAAGAAAAATAATGAAACAGTAGAACAAGATCTTTACTAAACTTTTAATATATTGAATACTATTTTGAGTTACAAAATAGCTATGAATACTAACTATGATTGCTATGCAAACTATTAAAAACTGATATGAAAAACTAATATCTAGATCTATGCCGTAGGGTTCCTTTTATACACCAAGGAAACTCTAATGGGCTTACAAAACACATATACTAATCAATGCATATCTATTCCTAATATATCTCATGCATATCACTTTAACAGTACTAACTATTTATACTAACAGTACTAACTACATAACTAGCAGTACTAATAAACTGACAGTACTAACATTTTGTGCTGACAGTACTAACTATAACATTAGCAGTACTAATGACTTAGACTATTTTCTCTAATCTTCAGCAGCAGTACAAACTTGAATTAGCAGTATTAAGTTGTAGAAGCCTCTAATTCCCAACATCTTGTGAGTTTTAAGTGATCCTGACACGAAAAGAAGGGAACCCGAGCACCTTGGATCCCATTCGTGTAAGCTAAGCAAGGAGGGAACAAGGAGGCTATTTTTAAGCAATGTTGTCTAAAAAATATTAGTACTAATATTCCGGTTACCCTTATTCTCTCATTCATTCACCACATTTTCAAAAAAATAAAACACACACATAAGTGTGTGTGTCTTTGTGTGTCCAAACCAAGCAAACCAACAAACACCGTAAATCTTCCAGCATTGATCAAGAATGAGATATTCCGGGTTGATACGAGTGTTTGGGTATTCATTTAAACAACGTTTGGGTTGTCCGGTTCGTGTCGAAATCTATATTTTGAATACTTTTCTTGTAACTTTCTAAATTTAAATTTTGTTTGTCATTTTAGGTTTATATTGATGTATAGATGTTAGTTGAACAAGTTGATCGTCGTAAAAATTGATTTTTTTTAAAAACAAAACGGATTAAAGATTATGTTTGCTTGCGTCAGATTCAAAAAGGAAGAAAAGGATTTTGTAGTTTCGATATTGTGGTTGTGATGGTTGAAAAACATATATTGCTAAATAGCTTATTTTGTATAATAGCTTGTATAGCTTATTTTGTAGGCTTTTCGTGGCTTATTTTGAGCTTATATGCTCTCGGATTATTTTGGAATCACAAGGGAAGTGATTTTGATTATTTACGTGGTATGACATATACTCGTGGACTATTTTTATAGCTTACGGTGCTAACCAAATATATATCTTAGCTTATTAACTTATTTTTAAGCTTATGGTCTAGTTTTTGGAGCTTTTGGGCGCATGGCCCATTAAGCACAAATAAGCCGTGGCTTATTTGTTGGCTTAATGTGGTCCGAGTTATTTTCTTACTATCGAACTAGCTTATATATACTAATGGGTCTTGGTTTTGGGATTGAAACGTGTTTTGGACATATAAAAACCTTAATGGACCCTTATTGAGCCTTAAAGCCCAATAAGCTTTACTTAGCCGTTTTAAGAGTTTGTCGGATTTTTGAAAGATTCAAATGAGTTTACGAAATGATATTGAACGCTGTCTTGAGAAAAACACTTTGGTAAGTGTCGCGGATTGTGATTTTTGGAATTCTGTCGAAAAGTGTCGAAAATGTGAAGAAAAGGTTTGAAATGAAAGGGTTTGAAACCTTAGCGATAAAACGTTGTTTGAACGTACGGGTCATGTCAAAATTCATAAATGTTTATACTTATAAATTCCTACTTAAGAACGTGATTGTTGTCATACATTTTTAATTTAAGAAATTATATTATTTTATTATTTTAATAAAATTCACTAAAAGACAGAAAAATACATTTTTTCATCGAAAACTTCTCTAATTGTTTTTTTAGAGTTTAAAGTTTCATTTTTTGTAAACCACATCTATTATGATTATTTTTACAGGTAACTAAGGTTACAACAAAAACTCAACTCTCGAATGGATCTTATCCGGGATATATATTTATTATTATTTTATTTAAATATTTACTTAAAAAAAAAAATAAAAAAAAAAAAATAGTAATTTTATCAGTTTCATTATATGTAGTATAACGTATGTAATCGTTGTGATATCGAATTGATAGATATTTTAGGATGTGGACGTCAACCATACTCCACTAAATTCGTTTCTGGGTAATTGTAAAAGCATCTAACCTCATACAATCTAAACGCGAAAAAATGTTATGGAAATTACTAATGATTAAATTGAGGACATTAACCTGGACTATGTCGTGTATGCGGACGTCGATACCCATTTTGCATGTATACGCATTGAAGATTTCGGTTGCTAATAAGGCTTGCTTGAGGTGAGTTTATCTTGCCTATTTTTACTGTTTTTTAGTTGGGGAAAATGTTACTCAAAGTGTTTTGAACTGTTTGTTTCTGAACTGTGCTAAAATGTGTGGTTTTGTTTTTGGACAAGATATGTGCTTATGACTGTGTTAGGTGAATATAATGTAATTGCGATTTTTACTTGCTTGCTACTGTGTTTGGCAACCATGGTCAAGAGGTTTTTTTAATTTTACTGGAGGCATTGCGATAGCATGGCAAGGGTGATTGGCAATGATGTGTCATGTATCATTGTGGGTCCTGCCGCACTAATATTGTATCAAGTGGTAGGCACTTTAGGTGCGGTAATAGTGACATTATTGCTGTTTTCATGATAGCAGGGATGATAGGCGGCATGGAGTCGATTCGCTATGAGCTGGGAATTGCCAACATAGGTCGTAGTTACATGATCACAGCGGGATGAGCCTAAGTGCATGATGGGGTTGTTTGCATCACTATGTTTCTCTGTAAATAATTGCCACATTGTCCACTGTTTCTGAAAATATTGGCAAATACTTTTGGTTTCGGATATGCCAAAACCTCCCGGAGCTCACCAACTATTATTGTTGACGTTTATCGATATCTTTTTCAGGTGAATTAAAGAATGAATAGTTGTGTAGGATTATGATGTGATAGAGGTTCGAAGTTGTGTCTCGTTTGGACATTATTTTTTGTGAACGGCTTGCTTGTTCTACTTTATCTGGGTTCTTCGTATCTTAGAGGTTTTGTGTTTAAGTTTGGATATGGACCCTGGTGGAGGGGGGGGTAATTGGAATGGTTATGAGAATTATGGTTGTTATTCGATTATGATTTGGGAACGTCTCTATAGGTAGTTGAGGTTGATGGTCTTCGTAACATTTGAAGTTGTGTGCAATGTTTTTTTCTCTATAATTGTATCTTGTGTTACGGATTGCTATTATGTTGCATTCCACTGAGTTTTCTGCAATTTCTGGGTGTGACAAATTCCCTTGCACCAAAACAGAGGGTATTTTATAGGGTTTAAATTAGAATTTTAATTGGAGCGACCAAGGAAAAAGATGAATTGTGGAGATTTTGAGAGGCTAAATATCTGGTTTTTAATGCATTAGACTGAAAGTGCGGGCATTTTATTTTGTGCGCCGTACTTGGGATTTCTTGAAAAGTGCGCCGCACATTTTAGAAGTACTAATGTGTTATTGGTTTATGGTAATTTCAGAACTATTGTCCTTCTATTTAACACATGGGTGTTGTACGAATATATTGAATTCCTACTACTCTTGCGTAGTTTTCTCAGTATGATAAACCGTGGACTTCATCTAATGAAGTCCCTCTTTGGAATCTTTCTCTTTGTAACCATGCACACTTGTTGAAACTAACTAAAAACTGTATGATTACTTTCCGTATTCTTCCACGACATCAATCATAATGAAATAACAATAGAAATCTACTCGATTAAGTATCGAAAGTTTATTTATAAAAACCAATATATAAGTATAAGAATTGTGCATTACGGAATAACGCATATAGTAATATGTATAATATTGAGCGTTATCGAGATCCCCCTCATACCACACTCTTGTTTTTTTGAGAAACTTGTCAATGTGTTTCTGTCTTGCTCTTTAGGTTACTCTCATAGCAGAATCTAAAGACAGCTAGATCAAAAGAAATTATTAGAAAACCTAAGTCATAGTGAATCTGTTATCGTAATGTAATTGTTGTTGGCGTTTTTATTTTTTTTCTTTTAAAAGTTGGAGGTTTGTTCTTGATTATTTATTTTTTTATTGACCGTTTCCGTTGTCAATATTAATATAGAACAATTGTCTTTTGCGGTTTTTTTTTTTTAAACTTTGTGTGTTTTAATTAGATGACCTGCGTTTATTTATATGTAATTTGTAATAGAGACCCCTCTGAGGATATGAGCGTATTTTACTCTACTCGCTCGACCTCCATCTCAGTTCTAAGGTTGGTCGAGCTCATGCATATAAGCACAACAAATAAGGAACAATCTAAGACCATCAACTTAGCTCCCCTATTCTCTATTCGTGTTTGCTTATTATTATTGTTCGTGGTTTTTTTTAAAATCAACGACCTGCAGTTCATACACCCACTCTCCCAAAAGGTCCTCATATTTAAGCTCGCAACTAACCAATTTTTCCCTTTTTACAAGAGACTAATATAACCCTCCTAGTCTACCCTATAAAAGCCCCATGTGTACGTCCCCTCCGTCATAACTATTCCTTTAACACGCAAACAACGATTTTCACACCTCCACCTATATTAAAATACGTATATACGCACTGAAACACCACGGTTGTTGAACGAGCCAGTGCCAGATAGGTTTCATACATAATGCCTCAATATCACCATATAAAACGCTAAATCTCACCATAGACGCCTGTCTTACTTTCCCGGTGAGATAGCCCACGAAGCGGAGCTGTGCTTCTGCGGTTACACATCCTATTTTATGTCCAAGGATTTGCAAACGTGGTACAACCTATGCTCTACACTCTGGATTAAGTATCTAAGCGGAACTCCAAAGCGTCACCAGTTTTTCAAACTAATCTATCGGGGGTTACATCTTCTTCGCTACGGTTTTCCGTTCTAGCGTATACGATCACTCTCGATCTCGTCCACCCCAGTCCGTTCTCTTTTAATGTTGCAGCCATTACCACACAGAACATTATTCTCCTCTTATTGGCCGCCACTACTCCCCTTCCCTCCATCCCCGGCCCTTCCTTCGCCTCTCCAACCACCTCCCCCCACTTCTTCTTTTTCCGCACCCCCTCTATTTTTCCCCCCTCCTCTCACCCCTTCCCTGCCAGACACAGTCCCCCCCTCTTTTATCTAATCCCTAAGCGGCCCTGCACCGTTCTTCCTTAATCCACCTTTTTTCTAAACAAAACAAGCTTATTTGACCTTACCAACCTATTCCTTACAAACCATGTCCCGCGATAGCTTTCAGAAACGCCCATTTCACCCTCTATGTCATCTCCATTTCCTTTCTCAGCAGCATTTATCTGACAGCGCCTTCTTTACCCCTGGCTTTTACATTCGAGATCTCTTTCAGTGTGTTTCTAACAGGAACTATCTCAAGCAAGACTTTATCGGTCCCAAGGCCCACCTTATTATCCAGGCCTAGATCACGAACTTCCATTCTTAGTTCCGGAGGACAGCATTTCACACCCTTTTCTATCCCTTTAGCGCCGCGGAATTTCAGAGCTCGGACCCCGTGTCCGCCCCACCTCTCCAGGTCCGGCAGACCTCCCTTTTTTAGACGAATCCCCCACCCCCCTTCCCTTCAAGGGATTCCAAAACACCAACGTTTCCCCACCCCCTACACTCCATTTCATACAAGGAGAGAGGTGTCTCATCCTTCTCGAGAGACAATGTAGCAGCAACTCACACTAACCTCTTTCCCCTCCTTTCCCTCAGTACCTGCCCTACGCAAATTCTAAGACAAACCCCAGAGCCGTCTTTAATCTTAATCTCACTTGTATATGGTTAAATCATATTATCCTCATATGGGATCGGGTGTGGCGGGGATGATGGGGACGGACTGTGTGTTGCGTGCTCCCTTGGCTGTGGCCAGGAGGGGATGATGAGGCGAGGTCGGAGAGCGAGCTCCTGAGTGCTCGACAGCCGTTGTGGGGGGGCCGGGCCTTCGGGTCCGAGGTCGAGGCACGGGGGTCTTCCCGGTGGGGCGGTTATTGGACGTTTCGGTTAATTAAATTTTTCCAAACTGTTTTTTCTTTACACTTTTTTATTATCTCCGTAATTTTCGTTTGGACTTTTGATCTTATAATAAGCCCTATGATCATCCCTGTGCGCACATTATTCAAGACCGCATGAACACTTACAGGAAGAAAACATAAGAGCGTTTCTTTGCACAAAGATTCTCGTTTTTCGCCTCAGCCCTTGGACTTGAAACACTTATCATGATTCAGGCATTGGCCTGTTAGATGTTATGTCTAAGTGTAATTTCTGGATTTTTTGTTCAAATGAATATGCATTGTTGTTGAATTTAATAGATCAATTTTTTAAACTTATCTTTAATCCAGACAACTAAAACCGCACCTCATCTAGGGGATATATGGAAAAAAAAAAAGATATAATTACACGCTGTCACAAAACATCTCATTATGGGAATGCCTACTTTCCTGAGAGGTCAAACAGGGATAATCAACACAAAATAATGTATAAATTTTTTAAATTTTATATAACTTTTTTTTTTTTAAATTTATATATTTTAAAAAGGCAGAGGAAACCAATTATATAAGTGTATTTATTTTTTTAAAATATTTCTTATGTTTTATCTTAATATTGGGTTGTTAAAAATTCTTTTTTTTAAATAATTAAAATTAAAAGGGACTAAGTGTACAAATATTATTATTAAACTGGGAAAGGAAAGACATCCATGAAAGCGGGGGAAAAATCAAGGAGAACGAAGTTTCTAAATGTTTTAAGAATGGGACTAAATGGTTATAAATTGTTATTGTATATATTGGTTGAAACTTTTAATAAAAAAATATGTTGGGAATGATAACTTTTCAGAGTCTTAATTTCATGCAAAAATAATTCATTAACAATTATTATATAAATTTATTATAATTAATATTTGCAGGAATCATTCTTCAGAAATCTACTAAAGATATACGATTAGTATTACAGCACTCTCTATAAATTTGGATTATAAATCTAATATAATAGATAATAATTTCTATATCACTATCAGTCTCAATTGGCTACTCTGGCAAAATCAGTTTTGGCAGTTCTTCAGAATGTTCACCCACGTACACTCCGCAGGCAGATATGGCAGACTTTCTGTTTTACAAGAAATCATAAACTTGGTGTTATTTTTTGCTAAGCGAGATTACAGTTGTTTGACTCCGTATTTTATTGTTGCATACGACATGGCTGTCTCGGACACGCATTTACACAAACCCGCATGGTAATAGTAAAAAACAAATTATGCTAATCACAGACCATCTTACGTATGAAAGCAAATATCAAGCGGTATTAATATTTCCGCACTATATGTGAAAATAATTAAATATTTTATTATATTATAATAGAAGAGGTTTCTTTATGTGTTTACTTTATTGATATTTATGTGATAATTTAATTATCTTCTTTTAAATTTATATTAAGGTATAATTTATTAATTTGAAAAAGATGTAGCTTGATGTTTGATTCGGCGGTTTTGCTACTTTGTAAAACGTTTTTTAGTAGGATCCATCTGGGAGGTTGTTAGTAAAGGGTTAACCATTCTTTGATATATGTACATTATGGTTATAAAATCATGGATAAGGCATATGGGAAATTACAATCAATATATACTGGAATTGGTTTTTAATATTAGTGTGAATTTGGTTTTATTTTTAAGTCATTTATTTTATATATTTTGTACAATTATTTTTTACTTAATACATGTCCCGGTTGACTAAAAGAAAAGTCCAAGAAATCCATATCCACATGTTGCATATAGTCTATTACGGACAATCCAGTTCTAAAACCGAAAGATGACGATAACTTCCACGACGAGAATTTACAATTAGGAACCTATCTTTCCTCAATCTCGCATCTTATATATACTCCACGGCAATTATTACTATATAAACAATACGACGCAATGTGCCTGTTTCACCCCCAGGCACCAACTTTATAAGCAACATATTTTCTTTCTTATAAATTTAGGAATACTTGGCACATATTAAACAATTAAGTGCATAACAGATTTCCCTTCAATTAACATCTCCAACTTCTTAATAATCATATTTTTGCTCTATTTAATTATTAGTTTTCTTCTTTTTTGTTTTTTTTTTTTTTCGAATTCCTTTTCCTCTCTGCGCTTTTTTTTTTTTTTTTTTTTTTATTCTATCTAGTATGTATCTATTTACTTTTTTTTGAAATCCCAATTTATTCCCCAACACAATATTATAAGCAATTTAACAACACAATAAAAATAACGCGATTAATATCATCGAGCCTGTAGTCATCTCACATTCTCCGTTTTTTTGTACATTTAATTTTTTAATTGTATTTGTTTATTATTATGTGCACAAACACTATATTAGCAAAAATATATTTAAAAGATATGTCGAACAAAAAAGATAAGCAAAATCAATCCAATCATACCAGCAATTAAACAACCTATAACCATTGAGGGTGACTTTTTCGATCTAGGGGTAGTAAGGTTAGGTTTAATGGTTAGAGCTATTCTGTTAATATGGTGTTTGTGCGATGTGAACCAAACCATATACATTTTATTTGACCCATATAAAATATAAGAGATAAAACCAAAAACAATCCCTTAAAATAAAAATTCCTTTATCGTCCTCTACACCCATTAAAAAAAATAAAATATGAAAATAGATGATAATCATTTTTTTAATTTTTTCAATAAATCCAATAAAAACCTTTTAACAAAAAATGCATGAAAATAATACTAAACAATGCACTAGATATGGCTCTGCGGGTTTTTTTTTCCTAAATATGGGGTATTCTCTTTGCACTTATCGTACGGAGTGCTATAAATGTGGTTTTATTATGGCGTGGTATTTTGGTAACTCAGTAGTAATTCTCGAATTAAAAGAATATGTTAAATGGAATGTGTTTAATTTTGGGTTAAAATCAAACAGTTGCCTCTTATATATAAAAAATTACTATTATCACGGAATGTGATTATGCTATTGTTAGATACTCAATTACGGATCTCGTTTATCGTATATGCGTAACTGATTGTCAAGACAAGTTCTAGAATCACTTAAATCCAACCGGCACATACTCTACAAACCTTTTAAAACTGATACTACAATGACTTCCAAGAAAAAAGGGTACAACACTACAATACACACCACGTATACGACCATGATGAGAAAATCTTTGCAGTTGCATTCAAACCTCTTTTTTGTAACACTCGATGAAGAGAAATGAAAGATAAAGGAAAAAAAAAAAATTATCTTTCGTTATGCAATTTGATTTGGATCACTGAATTTCTAAAGATCATAAAACTTATTATTTTTTTAGGTAGTGTTTGGTTATGTATTATATTATAATGAGCATAGTAAATCGTTATCCAATGCAGAGACACAGGATTGCTCTATTTAATCGAGGACTTCATCTCTCAGTGTTTTTTCAAAACTTTATTTTAATATTACTATGTTTTATTCTTAAATATATTACTAAGCATTATAACCTTAATTTTCCAAAAATCATTCCCCCCCCCTCCCCCCAAACTTAGATCCCCCCCACACTTAAGTTGAGCATTATGCGTAATCATAAAATAACTTAAAAGCGGCATAATGGGAAAAATAAATATAAGATAAACGAGACTTCCCGGAGCTCATAAGTGCTCGGTTGAATTCGGAAAGATGTAGCACTAGATGAGGCGCCAACATAAGCATGTGAAATCAACCATATGTAATATACCAATCCGAATATATATGTCCCCAAGTGTAAAATGCGAACCACCAATCCAAGCTCCAGTTATTTATTTAATCTGCAAAATAAACAAAACTGCAAAAAAGCGTAAAATATAAAAGCGCACTTTTGTAGGCAACACAGTTGCATTTAACGTATGCAACAAGCCTTTAAACCCCTCGGTTTCCCCGAGTGGACGAGTTATAGTCTCATGAGGGTTTCCAACGAACACACCTACAAAGTTCATAAACACTTTTTTTATATTATTTCTTTTTAAATTTTTTTATTTATACACAACTTACTAAGAACAAGCACACATAAAATCTTTTTGGATTTTAAGTTTTTTTATATGAGTTTTGGTTTAAAGATAAATACATATTAAGCACATAATTATTATTCAAGGTACGAAAACTTATAACTACTACATAAAGAGATTAAAACAAATATTTTGGGGTTTTCAATTTTTAGCACAAATCAAACACACAATAATTATATAAAGTATAAAACAAATAATTCACAAAACTATTTTTTATTTATATTATTATTATTATTACTATTATTTTGCAGTCTAGAAGTGCGTCGCACTTGAAAGAAAGTGCGGCGTACTTATAACCTAATTATTATTATTATTATTATTCGAATATTCAAAATAGTATCGCGGCAAAAATTTGAAAAATGAGCGCTGCACACCAACACATGTGCGGCGGTTTTATTATGACAGAAAACATATTTTTAGATTTTTTTTTACTTATTATTTAATATCACAAATACAAACACATGCAAACACAAACAAACCAACTAAATAAAAGGAAATACGAAACTCTTTTTTTAAAGATTTTATAGTTTTGACAAAAAAAATTACACTCAAGCAAACACACACAAACAAGCAATCATGCAAAAACAAATAAAAAACAAATTACAAATACTCACAGTTGATAAAACAAAAAAAATTGTATCTGATTATAATTTTTATACAAAACTAATTTTTTATATGCAGGAGCAAAGTGCGGCGCACAATGTTAATTGTGCGGCGTACTTTCTGCAAATTTCAAAATTTTTACGTTTTATTTTTTACAGATACAATGCAAGAAAAACTATCAAACAAATTTAAAGAACAAACAGATAACATGAATTATTATATGAACAAGACCATGCCATAATCAAAATAAAGCAAATTTGAAAATCTTTTTGGTTTTTTAATGACAAACTAAATATTCACAATTGTACAAGGCATATAATTAGAAAAAATGGAATTTTCAATTGATAACATACCTGAGACTAGCAATTTGGAGGGTTTTGGTTTTGGTTTTAAATCTGATTCTGCTGGTGAAAATTTTTGCAGAAAGTGCAGCGGACTTTCTGGGTTTTTCAGAAAAATCGGCGTACAAACTGGATGTGCGGCTTACTTTCTGAAGAAAAATGATTTTTTGTTCAGTTTGCTAAAAAACTGTACGGTGAGTTTATAAATTTTGATTTGTAAAACAGTACGGCGATTTTGGTGTGAAACCGGCGCACTTCGGGTATAAACCTGCAAAATAACAAACGATAACACGGGAAGTACGACGCACTTCAACATAAGTGCGGCATACTTGCAGCAACAGAAGCAATAGTTATTTTGAGATTTTCAAGAATACGAAGCACGAACACACGTACGAGCAAAACGAACACGCAAACAATCTGCTAACAAACTAAACAAATCCTCGGGCAGCGGCGCCAATAACTATGACATTCGTGATGTTTTTTAATTACAAAGCTTTTAAATTTATAATAAGCGAAATAGCGATGTTTGACTAAAATCACAGACATTCGTGCAGAGTATAACCAGATTATGCGAGTGAAATATAGTATCAGATAAGATCAGGTCGTATCCACGATTTGTAAGTCTAATTCATAGATTGTTTAACAATGTAACAAAGCTGAAATGATTGTCACTGGTCAAAGACTAATTGTGTTGTAATGCAAAGTAAAAACAAGACCATGATACACAAAACATAATAGATAGCGATAGAGCGAGACTTTTACACAACAAAGAGCATACAAGTCATATTAGCGGGTTTATCATAATAACAAGCAGATCTACCAATGATAACAAAGATCCTTTTCGGCTATATACTACATCAGTCACCAGCGCATGCAAATGGTTTATATCAAATAAGCATACATATGAATTCCTCCCCAAGCGCCTGTCGATGCAACTAAGGAAGTGTCTTATAACATAATACTACACCTGAAGTTGTTTTATCAATTTACACACAAATCTCAAACAATCATGAACATTGACACGCCAAACCATATTAGACAAAACTGGTTTCGAAAATACTTCAAGACAATTACACCCTTCGTCCTATTACAATTAGCAATGAAATATCCAAAAGATAATCAACAACAAGTGATCCATTAGTTAGAAGTTGTAGATAACATCAGAATTCATAAAGAACATATAAAAACAACATCATAAGTTCATAACAAAATCATACAAATATCATTTCATGTTTTCCGACATATTGAGAACATATACCAAAACCAATACCTTTTGAACTACAGACAAGCCACCACACCAAAAACTATCTAAAACCATGAGACAACGCAACGAACCAAATGCTACTTGCGCGATGATAACCTAGAAATATCCACTAAACTTCTATAACATACCTAACTATAACCAAATGGAGTATTTAGGTAACAGGCTAATGGGAGATCTTAAGAAAATTTGGTGTGCAATCTTCACCAGATCAGCGTCAAATTGAAAGTGTTTAGATACTGGGAAATGGATGGTATGTGGTCTGGATATGATGTTAGAACTCTTGGAATTCGTGGCTATGGTGGTGGTTCGTAGTGGTAGCATGGTGGTGTAGAGGGGTGTTTGGATCATTGGATCCTAAGAACCTCGCCTAGTTCTCCACCTCTTAAAGTTAGTGTAAAAGAGATTATGTGTGTATATATGAATTCCCTGGCACCAAAGAGGTATTTATAGGTAAAAATTTGCATTTTCTCTCTCTGTTGTTCTTTGTTGATTTTTGTTTCACTTCTTTTATTTTTGTTTTTGTAAAGACCAGTGAACATGCGAGATGAATGTATGGCGATTTTGAGGCAAAATCAAGTTTTTAATGAGCATTCAGACTGTAAGAATGCGCGCACAGTTTATTTGTGCGTCGTACATTGGTATTTCATGTGAAAAGTGCGCTCGCACATTTTTAAAGTGTGCGGCATTACTTAAGGGCAATTTTAGCACTTGGCATTTTTTCAAATTCATAGACTGAAGATCGTGTGGTAAATTTTGAAAAGATAATCTCATTGATTTAATTGAATTGAAGCTTGTAATCGGTACCAATGAAATTAAAAAGAAAAGTTTTAGTAACGGTATGTTTAACAAAGTAAGTGTGGACCATAAGAAATCAAAGTGTGTTATAATAGTAACACATACAATATCACAAACTTAATTTAACGAATGCCCTAAGCTCTATGACTCTTGAAGCTACGCGCTAATAGTGTGTGCAATTTAAATGCAAATATTTGTACCACAATAACTAGATTTCGAATAAAACTCGTAACAGCTAAATACCGACATGGATCCGTCTGTTTATTTTTTCAGGTTCACCGAAACTCGTGAGTGCTACTCACTCGAACGGGGATGTTAATCCTAAATAGATCTATTTATAACACACGTGCTTACACAAAGTAATTAACATTGCATGAGTAGTGGGCCATAGTGTGTTATCTCGCTACTTAGGTACGCTACGTAATCACTGTATAGAATTTGAAAAGTATTGTTACTAATGTGTTCAATTGCAATAATAATCAATGTATCTCCATCAAAGATTGAATATGAGTTGCAAGCACTCTCATTTAACGATTTGTAAACAAGATAATTGAAAACGAGAGTTTGTAAACGAGTTTTAAACAAGCTATGACAACAAGTATGCGTAAACGAGTATTGTCAAACAAAGCAATGGAAACCGAGTATGTAAGCGAGTTCTTGTAAATAGCGCTATAAAACAAGATGTAAACCGAGTTTGTGTAAACAAGTTATGAAATGAAATTGTGTAAGTACGCTATATAAACCAGTATGGTAAACGACGTTTAAACAAGGTTATGAAAACGAGTAATTGTAAACATTTTATAAGTACAGCATGTATTATCCCCGCCAAAAGTTAGAAAAGAAGTAAAATGCGGACCAATGCAACTGCACCTCAAGAATGAATTTGATTAAGAATAAATCCAGCAATGAATGATCGTCACAAATAACCGAGATGCATCCTAATATATTTATCAGGTCTGATAAGAATAATGTTAATCAAATAAATTAGAGACTATGTATTTTATATCGTTATACCACCTAATTTTTTATTTAACTTTAAATAAATCGAATATTTTACGTTAAAGTTTACCCATTTAATAACTCAAGTAGGTAACCTTTGTAATAGTTTCTAATAGCCACAACAATAATATACATAATAGCCTACTACGCTTGATTTACCATTTTTATTATAGTTTACTAACCAGACAATGCATATTTGTATCCCGATTAATTTATAGCAATAACACAATACTCTATAAAGTTTCTAATAACGCGAAACAAATATGATATATAGATGAGCTGGCATATATATTTGTCCTAAGTTTTTATAATCTCAAACACGACCGAAAATGTCCCGAAAGAAGAATAATTTAATATTTATGATCGAGGAAAGTAGAGTTGCTGAAATTTTTATAACCAAAAGTCAGAAAAATAGTTTAACTTTGTTTAATATTTACTCATCCTTTAATAAGCACATTTAGGCATCAAAACTCCAAATCTTATACATTAGGACGAGGAAGTCAATCCATTCAAAAAAAAGGTTTCGAATTTTATACTTA
Source organism: Tanacetum coccineum (assembly GCA_026074375.1). Lineage (NCBI taxonomy): Eukaryota > Viridiplantae > Streptophyta > Magnoliopsida > Asterales > Asteraceae > Tanacetum > Tanacetum coccineum. Next base: position 4,839 of record BQNB010008317.1, on the reverse strand, counting down.
AGCCGATTCAACCGAAATATAGTATAAAAACACACGAATAAAAAATTCCTGCCGAGTTTGCCGAAAACTAATTTTGGTCGGGAATTTTTCAAATACTGAGTTTTGGCCATAACTTCTTCGGTTTTACGATTCCCGTTTTTTTAGAGTTCTTTATATTCACAATTTATGAGGACGTACTATCTCATTTTTAATAGTTTTAACTTACAAAATGTTCCGTATCCTAACTGGTATATACCAAGTCTAGTCTCTAAGGGTGTTTTGTGTCACTTTACCATCCTTTCTACTCTATGTTTACACAACAAATCAACTAAATAAAGTCTACTATTCTGATATATTTTAACCACCATTCACAAACAATAAATCACCCTAACCTAATCACATCCAAAACTTCACAAGAGCATGAGATAATCATTAAGACGAAATAAGCTAGTTATTATGAATTATAAACCTAACCACTAAGTTAAAAATCATAAGTAATAGGGTTCTTGATTCTTTGGCACTTATTTGTAAAAGGTATACTATTGGTGATAAACGTATATATGTCAAGATGTTTATGTGTAAAAATACATAACGTAAGAATAGAAACATGAATAAACAATAATCAATATGTATGAAAATCAAAAGAGAAATGTAGTAAGCTTACAAAGTAAATGATTAAAAAGAGACTTTAGTCTTTGACTCTAAATCTAAAAATCTAATAAAAACCCCAAATCTTGATTTAAAAACCCTAACTTGATCTACTACAAAGAACCGTTGCCTTTTACATTTTATAACCCTAACTTGCAAATCAACTTGGAACACCTTAGATATCAACCCTAAACACACTTGTATACTTGTAATATCAAGAGCAAACCATAGAAGACTAAAAAAATTTGCTGAGGCTTATTTGAGCCGTGGCTGTTTAGGAGCAAAAGGAAATACCTTGAGTTTTTGTAATTTTGGAATGAATGGAAGAGCTAGTTGATGTTCCTATATAAGCCATGACATATTTAGGAACCATTCGTACACAAGACCATGAAGCATAAGGGAGGGGATGTGGTATTTGGTAAGTGAAATTGGAATGGGGAAAGGGAATGGTAATATGTCAGGCGTTTTGGTAGTAGTTTGTAAGGAAGAATTGTGAATAAAAAGCTTACTAGCACATGGTGATGTATCTAAGTATAACTTTGGTATTGATTTGTATTGTATATATAGTAACCGTCCATGTTGTTTGTGGGTAAAAATTATTAAATATTTAATGTATCTGGGTATAAATTTGTGTAATCATTGGTTAAGTGTAAAAGTGTGAAGTGGTATTAACAATGCATGCAGAAAAGGTTCCAAAATGCCCGAAACGTAAGCGTTTCTACAACAACATAAATTACTAAAAAAAATAAAAAATAAAAAGTTATAAATTATCTTTGAATAAAATATATAACTCTTATTTGACAAATAAACTTTTAAATTTGTTTAGAATGCACACGTTTACGTTGAGTTGTCGAGTTTTTAGTGTTTACCGATTTAACTTGACGGTTGAAATTAAAAGTAAATCTAAAAGTCTAAAGGTAAATAAATTGCGTGAGTTTATTGACATAAAAATGACCTAAAAAATACATTGTACTAGCTCCCCGTGGTAAAAGAATCTCATCCCAAAATATCAGTTTGTGTTATCGTTCCGAGATGATGCGTGGTGAAGAGGTCGTGTACTTATTGCATAAATAATGATCTAATCCTCAAAACGTGGTACACCAAACTATTTTTTCCTATATAAAGAGTAACGATGTATGAAGGATTCAACACGCTTTGATATCTATGAGAGATTTTTATCTCACCGTCATACACACACCACTTAAATGCATTGTCCAGCTTGAGTGTACAAGATTTGTGACGCCGATTCAAATTTATTGTTGGACTAAAGTTACAAATCCAATGAGACCTTAATCCTTCCTTATCCAGGCTTTAAAGCGTCACTATGACGATACTCCTTTCCAGGGCGATAACGACGAATTTATACCGTAATTATGGGGATGTCGCATATACTTACATTTCTACATATTATCGTCGAGTTGAATGGGTAGTAGTGAATTCCTTTATGCGGCTAAACTCGTTACGCCGTGATTTCTAGGGTGACTAGCGATGCGGCACGACTTTTTCGGCTAAATATTGTATTGAGATGAATGTCGACTTTATAAAGTAAAGGATTGTGAAAAAGGTCTACTTAGTTTAACTGATGATTTGCTAATTCATTTTCCCATACAAACATGATTTAATGATACATTACACTAATTTTTTTCTTTGGGATATAGTAGAGACAAATTAGTTGACTCAACAGTATAAAAGTGTGACTAGCTTCTCAGCAGTGCATATCTTTCCCTGCAATTATACTATAGTATCATGAGCGCTATGTAAAATTGAGGACTAACGATGTAATGCTAATTTTCCGTCACAAATTAGTGTTAAGTAAAAATAAGGTATCAAAATAGTTCATAGCGTGACAAGAAAATTTAGCAGATAGAAACAAGGTAGTTTATATGATGACAATGTAAAGGCGTATGCCGAGAAAACTGTAAGATGGTTTACAAGACAATAGCTAAATAACTCATGAGTTGATAGTAAAATAATTTATGTGATGAAAACAGAATGGTTCTTAAAGTAAAAACAAAATGATTTATAGTAACGCGGTTTTTAAGATGATAGCAAAATATTATATGAGATATCAAGAAGGTAGTTCCTAAGAGGTGGAAAGAGAATGGTAAATATGCGCATAGACAAACTTAGTTTATAGAATAATATCGACTTGCTGTATATAAATGAAAGCAAAATGTTTTATGAGATGGAAGCATCTTAGGGTTCGAACAATATGACAATGAGGTTTTATATGTATAGATAAATTAAGTATTAGAACATACTGGGAATAATAACTTTTATAAGTGTATTTTTTTAATTTTTTTTTTTTTTTTTTTTTTGTTGTTTTCTTCTTTTTTTTTTGTTTTATTCTTTTGTTTTTTACACTAACTTGTCTTTTTTTTTTTTTTTTCTTTTATTTTTGTTTTTTTTTTTTTTTTTTTATTTTGTTTTTATTTGTTTTATTTTCTTTTTTTAATTTTTTTTTCTTTTTTACTTTTTTTTTTTTTTTTTTTTTTTGTGTTTTTTTATTTTTTTTGTTTTTTATTTTTATTTTTTTTTTTTTTTTTTATTTTTTTTTTTTTTTTTTTTTTTTTTTTTTTTTTTTTTTTTTTTTTTTTTTTTTTTTTTTGTTGTTTTTTTTTTTGTTTTGTTTTTGTTTTTTATTGTAATTTTTTTTTTTTTTTTTTTCTAGACTTTTTTTTTTTTTTTTTTTTTTTTGGTTTTTCTTCTCCTTTTTTTTTTTGGTTTTTTTTTTTTTTTTTTTTTTTTTTTTTTTTTTTTTGTTTTTTTTTTTTTTTTTTGTTAGTTTTTTTTGTTTTTATTTTTTTTTTTTTTTTTTTTTTTTTTTATTTTTTTTTTATTTTGGTTTTTTTGTTTTTATTTTTTTGTTTTTTTTTTTTTTTTTTGTTTTTTTTTTTTTTTTTAGCAAACTTCATAAGGTATTGGGTAAAACAGTTTTTGTTGTGATAAAATAATAAGTCAGTAGGTAGTAGCAAAATGGTTTATATGATAGTAGGAAAAATAGTTTATAAAGTGGTAGTTTACTAAATGATGATAAAATAGTTTATCATAATGGTAGCTAGAAAAGTGTGTGTGAAATGATTTATTATTGATAGTGAAAGTATTTTATAAGATGGTAGCAAGATTATTTATAAAATGATAGAAAAATGATTTACGTATTGTTAATAAATTAGTTTATAAGGTAATAATGAATTGGGTAGGAAATTAGTTTATATGTCAGTAAAATAGTTTATAAATGATGGTTTATCAATCGATAGTAAGGTAGTTTATTAATGGCAGCAACTTTGTTTATGAGACGATACTAAAATAGTTTATGAGGTGGTATCAAAATAGTTTTTGAGAGAATCACGTGACAGTTCATAATGTAATATTAAGGAGTTTAAAATGTGGTAATAAATAGTTTGTGAATCGATAACGAAATAGTTTATAAAATGACCATGGAAGCAGTTTATGAAAGACAACAAAATAGTTTATTATGTGGTAGTAAAATGGTTTATAAAGTAGTTGTAAAAATATTTAAGGGACTATAATAGTTTAATGAGTGGTTTGCATAAATAAATAGAGAATTAGAGTAAAACTTGACGGAATTTTCACAACAAATTAATTTGATAGATAATTGATTTCATTGTTTTCCCATAAAAAGACTACATAGTTTCCTAATACTACAAATCTCCAATATTAGTCAATACATAGATCATGAAGCAACATATCTATGGGCGATATTCGAACTGACTCGTCATGAAATCCTTGAGTTTCTTGAAGTCTTCTTGGTCCTGACGGTGGGATATCCTACTCTGTGTAAACGTGTCCTAAACCAAAGCCAAATGACGCTCAATCTCAATACGAGTCTGTCTCTCATCCCTCATACGGTTACAAAGACTCGTCTCGACTGCCCCCATCATCCTAATCCTAGCACGTAGAGTAGCCCTCTCTACCTCAACAATATCTGCCCTATTTCTCAGAGCCCTTAACTCCTCATGTGTGGGCATCTCTAGCAAACCCTCATGTATACCCCGTACTACCTCCCCGTGTTGGGCTAGTCTCATCACAATGGTCGATGCGAGAAAAACAACTGAAGTGATAGGCACAAGGTAGGTAACATCCACACCGATCTCAATCGTTTCCCTAAAACACTCCTCCGGAGAGACAGAAACACCGGGCACAGCCATAACCTGCATAAGAAAGAGTTTATATAAATCTCTTTTATATGAA